>PVIR01001629.1:0-118441 GCA_004026965.1 Petromus typicus | reverse complement strand
TATTGGGAAAAGGTTAAGTAGATGTAGCCATGGGTAGTTCAAACTCTCCTTTTATTGATCAGAGAATCAGAGCTCAGAGACGTGAAGTTATTTGCCAAAGGCACAGTCTTAAGGAGTAAATTAAAATGAGCCAGGTTCATTGTTCTCTGGTACACGGTTAATTTTATTTAGTTGAACAGCTTCAGTGGCCCCTGTTTGTTATTTCTGCTCCATGTTTCTGTCTCCTACCAGTAGAAAAAGTGCCTGGAAAGTGTCAGCAGGGAGGATGTGCTTGCTGAAGGAACACTTCACAGGGTAATGGAGGAATTGTTCCTCAGTTGTTCAAGGGGTGAAAGGTGGGCAGTGACAGGGAAAGGGGATGGGAGGACACGGACTGGGTTCCTCTGCAGTGAAAGGAAGCAAGGGTCCCTGGAGACACTCCGCACTATGCTGTGACCCACACTGGGCCCTGTTTGTCCCCTGACCTAGGTGGCCTGGCTCCCTGGCTCTGTGTGTGTGGAGGTAGGAAGAAGTGTGTATGTAATTCTACCATCGGGGCCATAGCAAGAATAACTGTGTTCCTGGAATTCTCGAGGGGAATCCTGATTTTTCTGTGAAATGAGTACATGTGATTTGTAGGGCACAGCCGGGGTCAGTAGCGTAGTTAAATGACCCTTGTGACTGTGCTCCTGTGGTGTGTAGGCTTGTTTTGGAGCTGCAAGCAATCCACTTAGAGTCACTGGGCTTTGGCCCACCTGTAACATTGGTGATGTGTTTACACAGTGGAAATTGCTTGTGTACCTGGGTTCTGATATTCACTGAAGTGCTTGCTTGTGCAGATGTGTCCTGATAAATAATGCTTGAGGGAATTAATAGTAGCAACTCTGGAATTCTCTAATTCAGAGAAACCAAAATACATCGAAAGACAAATACTGTAGAAACAAAGGCTGTGTGGGTGTGGACTTCGATATCCCCCATGGCCTCTCCCAGCTTCTCGGACATGATATAATCTAAGCCAAACAGTGTTCAGTTTCAAGGCAAGACCTGCCCTTCTACTACAATCCCCATTTTTGCTACCTACAAAATCTGGAGTTGCCTCTTAACATATAGTACATTTATTTTCCACAACAGTCCATAAAATCTTATTATTTCCATTTTATGGATAAGAAAACATACTGAGGGTCCAAACTCACCAGGTAAGACTTGATGGCATTAGAAATTAAACCAGGGGCCGGGGATTTAGCTCAGTGGTTCCGGCGCCTGTCTTGCAAGCGCAAGGACCCGGGTTCGATCCCCGGTTACCACATACCTATACTGGGTGTTGGAGACTCACGCCCAGCAGCAACCAGTACCACATACCACAGTGCCGGGCATGGTGGCTCACGCCTGTAATCCCAGTACTCGGGAGGCAGAGGCAGGAGGATTGCTGTGCTATGAGTTTGAGGCTGAGCTCAGGGCCAGCCTGAACTACAAAGCGAGACCCTGTCTCAAAAACCTAAAAAAAAAGAAATTAAACCCAAGTCTTTGCTACTCCATCACAGCACCACCAGAGCGGCTTCCCTCTAGTTTGCCTCAAGTCCAAACTTAGCTGACGATAGAAAGCCCCCTTATATGTAAAAAGATCAGGGCTAAAGTCTTACGAAATCTCACTCAGTAATTAAGGTCTCATTTTAACTTTCCTAAATATCTTTAAATCAATTACAGTATTTGTCTCATTTGGCATATATGTGTACATACATGAAGTGCTGCCTGGTACACAGTAAACCTATCGTTGCTGGGTTTTATGCCATTAAATATCCTTCAAAAGTGATCATTTTCATCAACAGCCTAAAATTCTCTATTACTCTGCTCTTCTCAGTATTTGTTTGGTCATCAATACTTTGTGAAATGCATCTTTATCTGAATTGTGGCTCAATTCCTACAAGAGAAGGCAGTTTTGTGTTTCACTTGTGGTCGTCAGTGGAAAGTCTGAGTTAGAGTCTGGTGCTATAAGCATCTGGGGTCCAGCTCCCCCAGGCTGTTGTTTGTCGCTGGTATGTCTTTTCTGCAGCCTGGGGGCCTCAGAACCAATCCTGCTCATCGGGCCTGCCTTTGGCATCAGAGGCAGAGCAAGTGAGTGCTCGTTCAAGTTTCATGGAGATGAACTGATGGAGGTTTGGGACTGTAAGGGAGTGTGCATGCTTCCAGACTGGGTTCTCTGTGAATTAGGAGCTCTTCTGAGTAATAGGGGGTGAGGATGTGAACGAGGATAGGATCTTTCCCTCAAGCAGCTTAGTATCCAGCTGAGAAGGAAGCAGCAGGCAAGAACAGCATTTACTCAAGTCAGAAATATCCGCCAGAAGTTAGGCCAGGAGCTCAGAATGCATACATTCGTAGGATCCTTGCCATTGATATAAACAGAGAGGGGGGCTCCAGGAAGAGGTGAGTGACTGGGTAGGGGTGAGGCCTGGATGCTTCAGGCCAGAGTAGCAGTGTGAGCAAAAGCGCAGGAGTGGGACTCCTGTGTGCCAGGGTGGGACAGCATGAACACATTGATAAGAGGAGGAAATAACACGAGAGAAGTAGGCAGGCTGGGGCCACCGTAAGAAGGGTTGGAAGGCAAATGCTTTGAGAGGCGTAACAGGCAGTAAGAGTCTTTGTAGGTTTGTGAGTGACACATGGAAAGTGGCTAAACTGGAAATTTAAGAGGGCATTAGAAGCCTCTTTGAGAAGGTTAGACATAAGCACACAAGTATTCTTTAATAATACTAATATTTTACATATCTGGAATCCTTTACACTTTTTCAAGAATCTAATTTAAGGACTACATTTAATGATCAATATTTCCATTTTACAACGAGGGAAACTCACCTCCTAAGTGGCCGAGTGACCTTTCAAGGTCATATGTCACTCGTGACCCTCTGGTTATTTTGGCATGCCTTCCATCATAGGAACTGTGTCTCAGAAAAAAAGGTAGTGTCAGTATCTCATGAATGTGCATACATCTGATTTCATTACCCTAACAGTTTTGTGGCTATTGGTATCCAAAACTCCTTTACACATAAGGAATTTGAGGCTTAAAGAAGTTAAGAATCTTGTCCAAATTTGCACATCCATTTAGAAGCAGAGCTGGGAGCCCTAGTTCAAGTGTATGTTGCTTTCTTCCCTTGGGTCTTTCCGCAACCTGATTTTGGACAAACTGCAGCTACTTCCATATCCTGCTTTGCTCAGGACTGTGATGGAGTTGATTTTAGGGTGCTTATTTTACACAAAACTAAGTTATTCTTTGCTAAGGGTGTGTGTGTCTTGTCCTAATAATACATTGTATCTTATGCGGTGAGTTTATGAAGAATGAATATTAGGAAATTCAAAAAAGCTTATTAGGGAAAACAGAATTTTGATCTTTTGAATTTTAGGGGTTTATGCTTAAAAGTCTTCAAAGCCCCACCTTAACTAGAGGATGGAAAATCAAATCACTCGCTCCACCTACAGAGGCCAAGTAAATGGAGCCTGGTCTCAGCCTTCCCTCCTATGTTGCACATGGCTATGTGGCAGGAATTTCAAATTCCACACTGGGGCGTGTTCTGTGTTCTCAGTGCACATGGTAGAATGTGCCTCCCTTCTCCACCTGCGTCTGTCCTTTAGTCTGGCACTCTCATAGTCATCATTTAAAACTCAGAATCTAGTCCACTCCCTCCCCTGGTAACACCCCCCCCCCCCCCCCCCCCCCGCGCGCTGACTTGGGGCCGTGGACCAGACTTGGCACTCCTGACCTGTGCCTGCCCTGGCCAGAGCATTTCTGCTCTGTCTTTTCTGAGAGGATAGCACAGGGCGGAAGTGTCTGTGGGTGTTTGAGGGACACCTCCTGGGCTGCTGGGGCAGCGTAACCAGTTTGCAGAGAAGCTCTCTGAAGGAAATAGCTCTTGGCTGCAAACAAAAGAGATGAGCATAGGTGCCTGTGTAAAACCCTGACTGCCCCCAGGTTGCCATCTGTTTTGAGAGAAGACCTCTGCTTGAGCATCCGGGTGGTGCTGCACCCTGGGCTGGACTGGGCTGGGAGAGGAATAATGAAATCCCAAGGCTTCTCCAGGGAAACGGAATCCTACTTCCTGTCAAAGCTAAAAATAAGAGAAGGTGGTAGGTGAGTGGGTGGGGGATTCCCTGGAGGGAAGATCCAGGTGCTGACAGAAAAGAGGCACAGATATCTTCTCTAGAGAGGGGAGGAAGGAGCTGCATGCTGAGACTGAAGGAAATAGGGAGCCAGGCCTTTCCTCTCTAGGGAGCAGGGAGCAGCCTCGGGATTTAGCATGGGGGAGGGGCTATATGCCCTGAGTAGTATTCCCAGTAGCTGAATCTTTTTGTTTTTCCCTACTCAAATTGAATTGAGGGCCTGAACTTATCTTTTTATTTTGAGAAGGAGTCTTGTGAAGTCTCTAAATTGCCCAGGCCGAGCTTAACCTTGTGGTCTTCCTGCCTCAGCCTGGAAGTGTGCTGGGGTTATGAGCATGGACTGCCACTTTGGCTTCAGTAGTTCGATCTTTAGCCTTGGGCTGTGTGCACTGGAGCGAGCTGGGGCTGAAAGTGGGGAGACCAGTTAGGAGATTAGTGTCATTGTGTAGTAAACACAGAGGTAGGGATCCGGAATTTACCATGAGTCATTAGCAGATGGGGGATTAAGCGCTCTCTGACCCTGGAGCAGTCTTGAGACTTTTCTTGCCTCCGCTGTCCTCAGAGGGACAATTTTGTTGGTCCACTCTGTGAAAAACTGTTGGAAAGAACTCATTAAAATCTTTGGTCCAGATGCAGGCGAATTGTGTATCTTTTGAACTTGTGGTTTGTTTCTTCCCTTTTGTGTGGCTGATAATTTTCTAGCCACTACTTTTCTTTTGTTTCCTGAGAAGAAAAGTAAGGTGTGTGAAAACCTGACGTTCACAGTAATCTGAGCACATCCTTCCTTTGTCAGGGAGAGATTTTGCCTCTAGATTGTGCGTTCATCTGGTCTTTGGCACATTCTGAGCAGGGAATTAGACAAAGTGAAAAGTTGTTTGAATACTGATGTAAAATCTCATTGGGTAGGAAAAACCATCTATTTGAATTATGAACAGAGTCTGTACAGTGACCTATTCACTTGAATGTTAATCGTCACCATTTGAATGAAGTTGAACAGCATCAAAAAATAAGGGAAAACGCCTTCAACAAAGCTCTTTTCATGGATGATGCTTTCAATGTGCCTGATTCTATGGCCTGTGGACAAAAGTCTCTATTTTCTCTGAGGGTTTTGTCATGCTTCTAGCTTGTACTACAACCAAGGCTATGGCCAAACTGCAGTTTACAGGTCAAAACATTTAAATACTGTGTGGATCTTTTCTAAGTGGACAGCCTTTCGTTAGTTTTTAGTGACTTTTGAGCTGATTAATATTGCATTCGTATCATGAGAGATCATTTCTAGACCTCTTCACATTACAATTATGTTTCACAAGGAGCTTTTCTATATTGTCTCATTTTGTCTCCATAGGCCCATACAAGATAATTTTTGATGTCTTAGTCTAATTTTCAGTAGGGTTTGCAAAGCGAATAGTTAAAATTTCATTCTGGACCTCAAAAGTTACAAATAAAGTTTCATTGTCCTTTTATTTGAGTAGCTCATAGTGTTTTATAAATATTAATTCATTAACTCTCAAAAAAAAAAAAAAGCCCAGTGTGTGGGCAGTGGAACATATTTTTTCCCTGAGGCAGTATGTGCATGTTGCGAAGCTAAGCAGGGGCCCAGTGCCAGAGCCAACTTGGGTTGCCCAGCTCCTGGTCTAGTCCTCTTCCTTGACCATTACAGAAGCCAAACTCCTTTGCAAAATAACCATGATTTCCAAGGGAAATAGCTGCATAAGCCAAATGTTGCCTTAAAAACTGAAGTGGGAGAAGGAAGCATTTTGGGTTGTTTTCTCACAAGATAGTCATGGCGGTAGCTGTTAACCAGATGGCCAGCATGGCGGCCTGTTTCTGTTTGTTAGAGCCATGTTTTGGATGCCCTTGTCTCCTCTGGCTTTGGAAACCTTTCCAGTGTGTGAAGGAAGATGGCGGCTGTTCTTACTTCCTCTCATCCTCTGGGGCAGGCATGGTCTCTCCTCTCCTTCTCTTAACTTCTTTTCATTTCCCTCCCTGTGCTTTGAGGAAAGAATGAGCCAGCAGAATCATTTTGTGGGTGGAAGAAAGCCCATACTTGTGTCTCTCATGTGCACGTTGCAGACGGATGTAGCTAGAGCTGAACTCCAGCTTTCCACCCCCCACATCTGTACCATCTGGGCCAGTGCTGTTCTCTGTGGAGGGTAATTCGATCCTCTTCCCGGATATCAAACTTGGATGACAGTTGGCTTTTTCTTTCATATCCCTGTTCTGGTTTGTCAGGGTATCTTACTGGACCTATCTACCAAATCTGTCCAGAGCCCACTGACCTCTCATCCCTGTCCTTGTTATTTCCTGGTCTCAGCTACCAGTCTCTCGGTCGGGTCCCAGCAGTGGCCCTGGACACCTGCTCCTGGTGCCTGTCCATGTGGCTGCTCCACAGTAGTCGGCACAGTCTGGTTCTGCATATGTCAAACCTTGCTGCCCCCCGGCTCACAGCCCACAGCTGGTTCTTTACTGTTCTCAGAAGAAAACACAAGTAGGTGTGTGCCCTGCCAGGCTGTCTGTGACTGGCCCTCTGTCTTCTCTCTGTCCTCATCTTTTACCACTCCTCATTTGCTTGGCTTCAGGTACACGGACCTTCTCACCTCTTATACCAGACTCATTCCCCTGTCACCTCTGGACTTCGGCGCTCCCTTTCCCAGGTTGGAGTGCCCCTCCCCCACCCCGGCTGCAGCAGCTTTCTCCTGCCATCCTTCCTTCCATGCGGGATTGTATTTATAGTAGTGCCTTCCCTGGCCAGTTTTTTTTTTCTTTTCTTTTCTCCTTTACGACTTTTTATGAAACCAGGTATCACTTTCTAATGTGCTACCAAATTCACTCTTTAGAACCTACCAGTTACCTGTAAATAAATTATGAATCTTAAAACAACTGGTATTTTAATTTAATCTCTCTTGTTTAATTATATCCTAGTGCCTAGCAGATGCCCAAATGTTGTTAAATGAATACACAGTTTTCAAAACAATCACTTACCTGCAGTCCTAGTCAAAGAATACAGTTGAACTTAATCTCCTAATTACATTTTGTTTCATTAGGAGCCCAGTAAAGGATGTGAGGGGAATAATGTAGTCGGATATAGAAGACATTTATATGAAACAGCAAACATTGCTGTGACATAGTTGATTCTTAGATTGTAGGATAAATAAAATGTGCTGGAAATTGCTGAGTATCCTCTGAGCCTCCACACTGCCCTAGATATCTTGCCTACTGGGTTACACTTGATCTTCATATCAGGCCTTGGGAAGCAAATGAGGGTCCCCAAGGTAATTGAGTGGGGTGTATTTGAGCCAGGATTCCAACTCTACTGCCACACGCTACAGCGAGAAGTCATGGAGAAATTCATGGAGATGGTAAGATTGGGGCTGGATGAAGTTTGTGGAGCTCGGATATAGGAGTGAGAACAGTGAGAACCAGTCTTGGTGAAGTGGAAGTTTAAGTGGCAAAGTGAAGACTGATGTGTGTAAATCCAGCAGTTCTGTGGAAGGCCTAGAATATCAGTGAGGAGCTTGCATTTGATCTGGTAGGTACCAGAGGCTGAGGTTTGCTTTTGGTCAGAGGAATGAAGAGTGGTAACAATGATTTTTAGTACTGAGTATTCACCGTGGCACCAGTATCTAGGATGCATTGTGCTAGAAGGGACATACCACCTATGACCACCTGATACACTCTTAGAAAAGGCTGAGGTGGGGAGGCAGCAAATGAGTGTGTGTGGGGAAGGACAAGAGAAATCAGACATGCTCTCAGATCATAAGGCCAAGAGGCTCTGGAGTCTTTAAGACTGCCAGCCTTAGTGAAGGGGATCAACTGGGTCTGGTATATTGAAAAGCTCCTGAAAAAATAATATGAGGGAAACGAAGGAGCAGTTCTCTTCCCGGAGAAGACACCGGCTGTGGAGAAGTATTGATGAGACACACAGCCATCCAAGTTTATATTTTCAGAGGGCAGGTTGGACTAATGTGTGAAAATCAGGAGGAGGCAGGATTTGCTGTGAAATAAGGATTGACTAAGATACTGATATTAGGAGGTTTAGTTGCAGCACCTGATTGATCTCTGTGTGGTTTTGTAAAATAGACACTGCACCCCATTTTCATAGGTAAGAAGACTGAGGTCTTGGAGCTTGTGGATCACAGAGCGCAGGATCAAGACCATTCATTTATTTTCTTTTTTGTGATTAAACTTATTCAAAAAATTATAAAGTTGTAATATGTAAGAATTATAAATTTAAAATTTTATTAAATGTAAAATGAAATTATTAAAGATGATTTTAAAATTATTCCTCATGACGGTTTCAATCTGAAAAATTTTAATTTAAAAAATTTTTACAATGAAAGAAGTATTTAAAAATTCACAAGTAAAATACATGCTCATTCCAAGGCAAATAATCAGGAGGAACATTTAAAAAAAAACCTAATGACTTCTGGATGCCTCCTTGTAGTTCCATATTGTAAGAGAGCCAATATTAAATACATACATTTTTCTCTACGCTTTTCTTTTTAGTCATACAAAATATTTACTAAAATGAAATGCCTTTCAATTGACATGATTCTTCAAATTGCCTGAGATCTCTCTGTGCCTTCACTGTGAGTAACTAGATATTAATTTGTTGGTGTTAACATATGTGTAGAATCTGAGAATTTGTCTTTCATTAACTCATGGAAATTTTCAAAAATATCTCTTTACATATTTCCTCTTTTATATTTCTTAAATCAACTCAGTCTGGAACATTCATGCAAAGCATGTTAGATTTTTTTCACCCTCTGTTTCATGTTATTTAGATCTTTTCATATTTTTTCCCTTCTGTCACTCTGTGCTATAATCTGAGTAATTTCTTAAGATCCAAATTCCAGTGTACTGATTATCTCTTAGTTATCTTTTACTCTTTTCCGTCTTTGCTACTTACCTTGTCCACCAAAATTTCAAATGCTTTATTATTTGTTTTCAGAAGTTTCATTTGGTCCTTTGTCAAATCAGCCTTATCTTTAAGTATAATAGACTTTTTATTTTTAAGTTTTTCATTATTTTTAGAAATGCCTTTATGTAAATACATTTTATAGACTATTTGGTGAGCAGATTATTTGAAGTTGTCAAAGGCCTAATGTTGTTACTTGTGCTGTCCCGCACATGATGGAATGTTCTATGACTTTGCACTGTAAGCCTGTGCCCAATCAGCTGTAACTGTGGGATTTCTGAGTTGACCTTATATGTACTTCCAGAGTCTTTATGTTTTTATTATTTTTTCCCTTTGAGTTTATCAGTATACTTTAGGTATACATTATGATCATTTTGGGGGAGCACTGTTTTTGTATGTTAATTTTCTAGTGAAAGCATCCCAGAAAGTTCTCTGTTCTGTCAAAGACCTAGGACTTAGACTGAAACAGAAAATGCTTCTTAGACTGGGGATTTAGCTCAGTGGTTCTGGTGTCTGCCTTTCAAGTGCATGGTCCCAGGTTCCATCCCTGGTAACCACATCCTACAGTGCTGGGCATGGTGGCTCATGCCCACCAGCAATCAGTACCACACACCACACTGCCAGGCTTGGTGGCTCATGCCTGTAATCCCAGCACTCGGGAGGGAGGCAGAGGCAAGAGGATGCTGATTGCGAGGCTGAGTTCAGGACCAGCTTGAACTACAAATTGAGACCCTGTCTCAAAAAACTAAAAGAAAGAAAGAAAACGCTTCTTACCTTTTCCTCTTGCTGATGGCTGCGATTTTCTGTTTGTACTATTTGTTAAAGGTGCAGCTCTTTGGGATTCTGCCTTATGCAGGGATGTGAGTTCAATCCCGGCTATCCATGGGTCAAGGCTCTGTCCCTTGTCCTCTGGTGTCATTAAAACCCACTCTTCTGAGCTGCTGAGACCAGAGCACTCTTCAGGGCAAAGATTCTTAGCAAGGTATTGCTGTTTTTCAGTGACTATTCAATGGCTCTTGGACAGCTCCCTTTCTTGGACTAGTTCAGTTTACATTTAAAGGGATTCTTAAATGTTGTCTGGCTAGTTCTTTGAGCACTAGGGTTTTGCAGTTATTTAACATACAAGGCAGTCAGAAAGTAGGTCCATTTATAACAATTTCAGTGAAGAAGCTCTTTTCAACTCTTCCTAGCAGTTTAAGTTGCCTTTTCCCGGCAGGATTGGCATCTTTCTTTATGCGTACATGTGCGCGCGTATGCGCACGCGCGCGCGCACACACACACACACACACACACACACACACACACACAGAGGCAGGCTATTGCATAAATGTGAGAAAACTGCACATTTTCTGTGTTTGGGCCAAGAGCTCTGCTTGCCCCTAAAACATCACAAATGTGTGACTCTCTTTACTTCTGTGTACATGCCTTTTAGTCATTGTTCGGGTTTTAGGGTGCTGGCTGGAAGATCAAGACCTCATTCCCATTACTCCTCATTATTATATTATTACCATATCATTATCATATGTTAACCTCAATTTTATCACTTGGTTAGTAGGAACATAAAGAACTAGGAAATAAGAGAGACAAAATTTATGGTTTTTGTGTACGAATGTGTGCATATGGTGGCAATAAGGCTGAGATGGATCACAGTCCTGCTAATGTGATGAAAATTATTGACCACGTGCTTGATATGTGACATCTGCATATCCTGTTACTTCCAATCTTAGCTTTTTGTGTTTTATTTGTTTTCTAGAACAAAAGTTATGTGTATTCTGGAAAACAAATGTAATTCATTCTTTCTTTTCCTTCCCAACCCTCCCAGGCTCCCCTTCCTCCTGTCCTTCCTTCTGATGCTGAGGTCTTTGCAGGTGCTGGGCAAGTGCACTACCACTGAGCAACACCACAGTCCCTAGTTCCTTTCTTTCTTTTTTGATAGTTGGAACCCAACTCAGGGCCTTGTGCTTGCCAGGCAGGCATAGCGCCACCATTCTA
The DNA here is from genome assembly GCA_004026965.1 of Petromus typicus. Taxonomy (NCBI): domain Eukaryota; kingdom Metazoa; phylum Chordata; class Mammalia; order Rodentia; family Petromuridae; genus Petromus; species Petromus typicus. The sequence goes on along the minus strand of PVIR01001629.1, from coordinate 107,403 downwards.
CTTCCCTGGCCTTCTTAGTTCCTCACAGTACATTGGTCAACATACTGAGTCCAGTGTCCATTACAAAGCACATTAATTTTTAAGAATCATAGTCAACATGACTCTAGAAGGAGACATTTAATTTTCCTTAGTATTTGGTGTAAGTTAATACCATAAAAAGAAAGAAGCTTAAAGCCTACTTACATCACAACAGGAATTGTGTTTGGGGAGCAGATATCGTATTAAGTCACCAAGTTAGGATTGCTTGGACAGACAGTAATTTCTTTGGTTTTTCTTAAGGTGGAATATGTACCATGAATACACCACTTTTCCCAGTAGAATCTATTTAGATGGTTCATGTTTTTTCACAATACTTTGAAATGGTTCATTAAAACTAATACTGCCTTTATATTTTATTTAAAATGAACTTTAACACATATATAAAATGGGAGTTATCAGTTAAGTTCCAATGTAAAGTAAAATAGGAATTTTATGTGGTTGATTTTTTAGATAAAGGAATTTGCACACTCTTTCCCCACGGGATTACAAAGAATGGTGATTATTTGGTGTGACTTTCTTAGAAGGTAGGAAATATCCTATAGGGCAGCCTTTTTTTGCATGGGACTGATTGGAATAGCTAACCTTTGCTGCTTATTTTAAGGAAAAGGTACACCTAAGCCATCAAAAGTGAAATTAAAATCTATCCAGTTTCCAGAGAAGGACATGGGACAATTCTTCAGTGTCCAGGATGGTCCGTGTGACAGGACAGTTAACATCATAGGCTACAAGTGCCAGCGTCTATTTGATCCGGCCTGTCTGATGCTTTGGCTTCTGGTCAGCACACACGGGTTCCCCTGCAGCTGAACCAGTAACAAGAACTCTGATTTCCACAGCCCTTTCTGAGTCCTCGTTCTTTATAATCTCATGGAAGTTTGTTATAAGCTTGAAAAATTGCATGTTATTCCTGAATTATGACTGGACCCTGGTCATTGCTCATTGTACATGTGTTTGGACTTGTCTTCTTATGAACTTTTCAAGGGCAGAGCCTTATACTTTATGTGCTATTTATAGTATTCAGGATGATTTCAAAAAATTTGTTATTTGAAGGTTTTTTCATAACTCATTGAGATGTTTAATATTTACTGGAAAAGGAAAATTATTTTCTAATTTAATCTTGAATTCCAAATACTGACTCTCACAAGTCTCTGACTTGTATGTGACAGAAATCTGTGGCTCTTAGCATATGTAGTCACATTTATTCCAGGCTCTGGAACCCAGGGATAGAGAACAGTTCCAATCATGGGGCTGTATTTTTTTTTTTTTTAAGGTTTTTTGAAACAGGGTCTCGCTTTGTGGTTCAGGCTGGCCCTGAGCTCAGCCTCAAACTCACATCACAGCAATCCTCCTGCCTCTGCCTCCCAAGTGTTAGGATTACAGGCGTGAGCCACCACGCGTGGCACTGTGGTATGTGGTACTGGTTGCTGCTGGGGTGGGTCTCCATGCCCAGTATTGTTATGTGGTTACCGGGGATTGAACCCGGGTTCTTGCGCTTGCACGACAGGCGCCGGAATCACTGAGCTATATCCCATGGGGCCGTATTTTTTAAACTCAGCTTTCACTAGTGAAATCATCTGATCATAGGTTCTCCAACCTCCTCTTTTCTTTTTTTAGGTTTTTGAGACAAGGTCTCACTTTGTAGTTCAAGCTGGCCCTGAGCTCAGCCTCAAACTCACATCACAGCAGTCCTCCTGCCTCTACCTCCCAAGTGTTGGGATTACAGGCGTGAGCCACCACGCGTGGCACTGTGGTATGTGGTACTGATTGCTGCTGGGCGTGAGTCTCCATGCCCAGTATTGTATGTAGTTACCGAGGATTGAACCTGGGTCCTTGCACTTGCAAGACACGCGCCAGAACCACTGAGCTAAATCCCTGGCCCCAGACCTCCTTTTTTTCTTAAGACGCGGCTCACAGTTCCCTGGGTGGAGGCTTTCCTGATGGCTTCTTCTGAAGTTCTTTCCTTTTCCTGATTCCTGCAATACTTGCCGTGTAATCTGCTCATCTCCCCTTCTTGCCTCCTGGTCCCTGCTCCCTCTGCGCTTATCACCTGCTCCTTTGCCAACACGGCTGTGGGTGAGGGGCCAGCAGCTGCTCAAATTGTGTGGCCTGTGGGTGCACCTCAGTCCTTATCTTGGGTGCTTCCTTTACCTTACCTTGCTGTCCATCTCCATCTCTTTGAAACTGTCTCCTTTCTTGTTTGTCATATTCCACTCCTCAATTTCATTCATAGTAGTGAGTGAGATGGCTGGGTGGGAAGGTTTTGGGGCTTGGGTTTAAAACTGGGTTCTGCCAGTTACTTGCTTTGTGATCTTGGGCAAGGTACTCACACCCTCTATGCTTCACATACTTATCTGTAAAGTGGGACTAATACCGGCAGGTGCTCTGCCTAGCTGTAAAGACCTGATGAGTTAAGAGGCACTTAGATCACGTCCAGGTAGACTAAACGGTGCTAAAGAAATGTCAGTTCTGATTGCTATTTTGTGGACTTTTCTTCCCTGATGTCTCAGGGGCACTTTTTCCTCTAGTTTTCTCTTAGAGGTCTCCACGTTTCTATTTCCAGACAAGCCTTTTCGTATTTGCCAGTGAGGTTTCCTTGATCAAATCTATTCACAGTGGCCTCAGTTATCGCACCATGTTGTCACAGTCTCTCTCCAGCCCACACCCATCTTTCTCTCCTCCAGGTCTCTGCTTTCAGCCACCCCCCAGGACCAGTCGTCACATCTTCATTCACTCTTCCTTCAGCCCCCCTTTCCTTCTTCCCCTCTGTGTCTCATCACTGGTGCCATCCACACAGTTTCCCATCCTAGGTGGCCCAAGGTTTCTTCTGGTCTTCATCTCCTGAAGTCCAGCTCTTCACCAAGGCCTGTTAATTTTACCACTCAAATACTTCTTGGGTTTATCTTTACCTTTCCCGTGGTATTGCTTTTATTCTGTCCTGAAGGCTACTCATCTGGATGGCAGTTACCCCTTATCAGGTTGCCCATTGACTTTGTTTACCCTCTTGCCTGATCCATCTGGTACTTGCTGCTGCTGCAATGTCTTTAAAACACAATTCCCACAATCAAATTCCTCCCCCAGTCCAGACACTGGCCTCAGGTTCATGTGACTTAGTTATGATGTATCGTTGGGGTGTGGGAAAGTTCCCATCCTTCCCTTCTACCACCGTCTTATATGTGCATTTCTTGGTGGCCCTGGTGGTCTTTATAGCTCCATGAGCTTCTTTTTATTCTTCCCCGTACTTGTATTTGTCTCTTTCGCCTGAAGTGCTCTCCCATTTTATATTCTATTTGCAGTGTAGTCTCATCTACATTGAAGGCTCAAAGCAGGAATCATTGTTGGCATTTGGGGTGGGACAGTTAGTTTCTCATGTAGTATAGGAGACTTGAGACCCCTGCGTCCTGGGTGTTGAGTGCCACTAGTGGTTCCTTTCCCTTCCTTCTCTTCCTTCATCCATCCCCATTTCCCAAGCCCTTTCCGGGTAGGAATGTCCGGGCTGTAATCTGTACCTGATACCCTTTGCTGACCAGTTCGGGCGTGCTGCCTCTGCTCCCTCCCTGAATCACACGCACCTTTTGTAGTTTCATTATTTCCCTCTAGGATGAGCTTATCTTTGCATCCCTGTACCAGGTATATGATGGGAACTCAGTACATATTTGCAGTGCAGATGAACCTTTATATTAACTTTGGTTTGTGTCTGTTACTTTATGTCATTATTTACCTATTTCCCTTGAGTATATTCTTCCTTTTCAAATAGAATGAAAGATACTTAGCGAGAGATAGAAATAGATAGAGAGAGAGAGAGAGAGAGAGACAGAGAGACAGAGAGAGAGACAGAGAGACAGAGACAGAGAGACAGAGATAGAGAGAGACAGAGACAGAGAAAGATCCTTTATATCTCTTTATTATTTACTACAAAACTTTTAGGAAACACTTCGTAACTTAACATTTAGAGACTGCTCATATGTCTAAGGCAAAATCTTAGTTCTTTTAATTTTGCTTTTTTTTTGTACCAGGAATTGAACTGAGGACCTTGTGCCTGCCACCTCCCCAGCCCACGTTAAGGCCTGTTTCAATGATTTCCTCAGGTTCATACCCTTGTCTGTTCATTCTGTGATGTGTAATGGGGTACAATAATTAGCCATTCTGGTTTAAGAATTTTTTTTATCAGAAAAGGGAAGTAATTTTCCATTCCTCTAAAGACTACATGAAGCTGGAGTGAGGGTGGAGAGGGAGGAAGGCTGTCACACAGAGCTGCAGTCTGATTCCTAAAGCGTGGATACAAGTCTTGGGGAACCTCCAGCTGTCTTCTTTGTTTACGTTTGTCAACTTCTTCTTTTTTTCTTTATTTAATTTTTATATAAATATACATTTTTTGAGACAGGGTCTTGCTTTGTAATTCATACTGGCCCTAAACTCACTATGTAGCCCAGGCCAACTTTGAACTCACAGGAATCCTCCTGCCTCTGCCTCCCGAGTGCTGGGATTACAGGAGTGAGCCACCACGCCTGGTACTGTGGTATATGATACTGATTGCTGCTGGCCGTGAGTCTCCATGCCCAGTATTTTTATGTGGTTACTGGGGATTGAACCCCGGTCCTTGCGCTTGCAAGACAGGCGCCGGAACCACTGAGCTAAATCCCCACCCCCCACCACACATTATTGTATGTGGTTACGGGGGATCAAACTCCAGACCTCGCGCTTGCCAGGCAGGGGCCAGAACCACTGAGCTAAATCCCTGCTCCATGTTTGTCAGTTTCTGAGAACCCATTTCCAGCTAGAAGTTCTTCCATGTCTTAGGAGGAGTTTTCATGTGTCTGTGATCCCCTAATAGTTCTCTCTGCCTTGACTACTTTATCTTGTGTTTAGTCAGTCTATGAAAGACCTCTTAGAGAAAACTAGAGGAAAAAGAGCCCCTGAGACATCAGGGAAGAAGAGTCCACAAAATAGCAATCAGAAATGACATTTCTCTAGCACTGTTTAGTCAGTCTTTGGATCAGTCCAACAAAATATAATTTTAGTTTGGTTATTATGCAACTTCAAACCTTTCCATGACTTATTGCTGCTCCAGAAGGTGTTTCTCAATCAGAAAATGTGTCTTTTTTGCCCTGCACCTTAAAATCTGAAAGTAAGCCTATGATTCCACAGTAGAAAACAAGGTTCATTATTTGACAATTACTTTGTTTTGTCCTAATAATAAAATTTCCTAAGTAGTTATCTTACTTTATTACCCAGATATAAATACATTTCTTGTGATGTTTTAAAGGTTTATTCTTAGAGGATAAAGCCTTGCTGCCATAAAAATTATAATTTAAAAAATGTCAAAGCTATGAAAGAAATTCTAAATATGTTTTAAGCAATGTTGCTATTAGTTGGTATCTACTGCAAAATGACGATTGAGGATGTATACATTATTAGCAAAATTTTTTTACTGCAATTTTTATTGAAACAACTGTAAATTCATATGCAGTTGGAAGGAACAATAAAAAATACTTTGTATTCTTTGCTTAGTTTCCCTCAAGGATCGCATTTTCACTAAATTATTGCACTACCATCTCAACCAAGATAGACATTGATATATTTTATCCATATCAGCTGTTACAGTTCTACTTATGTTCTTGTGTTTATAAATTTTGATATAAAAAGAAACATTACTTAGTGATATTCACTAAAATGCTTCGCAATTTCATCACATAATCTTGCAGTACTTCCTCAAATATTTCGATACATTTTGTCACTTGTGTATTTCATGTGCTCAGCACTGGATCTGAGACACTGAGTGGCTCCAAACCTTGAGCTTGTGTGTGGCCTTTTTTATTCACAGCTACCTCCAACTCCAAAGCTGTTTCTAACTTCTGGCAGCAAGTAGTCTCTCCTCCATTTCTATTTTTTCCTTAAAAAGAAGTTATGATATGAAGCAACATACCTTGGAACAGTATAGGACTGGCTTTTATGACTCCGCATAAGATTTTTGTGTTATTATGTGTTGTCTGCTCCTTTTTTTGGTTGGTAATTTTCCCCAACAGTGTCTATTGGGTATTTGTTCCAGGGCCCCCAGAGATAACTAAAAGCCAGGAACATTCAAGTCTTTTGTATAAAATGGAATTGTATCCAGTAGCCTATGCAATCCTTCCTAATACTTTAAATCTTTTCTAGATTGCTTATAATACCTCATATAATGAGAAGGCTATGCACATAGTTTTAGATCATATATTTTTTAGAGAAAAGTGGCAAGAAAAGAAGTCTAGATATGTTTAGTACGGCACAACCGTCGTAGGCCTAGTTACCATCTGTGGTTGATAGAGCTCAGAGATGAGAAGGGCTGGCTGTGAGTTAGAAATGTCCATATGCTTCAGAGTTTAAACATTAACCTGTGGAAGGACATCTGGACTGTTCTAGCGTTGGGCTATTACAAACAAGGCTGCTATGAATGACCACATGAGTAAACATGAGTTTTTATGTGTTCAGGAGGAAAGTGGCCGCGAGCACAATTTCTGGTGGGATTATGTGTTCAGCTTTTAGGAACTGCCGAGCTTTTCCAGGGTGGCTCTATAATTTTGTGTTCCCAGCCAGCATGTATGAGCCGTGCACCTGTCCCACAACCTCTGTAGCGTGTGGCGATGCTGCTGTCTTGCTTACATCATGCTGATTAATGTTGTGGTTTTAATTTGCATGTCCCTACTGGCCCATGACTGTCAACGTCTTCCTAGGTGTTTGTCATCCATACATCTTTTTCAGTGACATCTCTGTCCTACCTTTTGTCCATTTTCTAATAGAGTTGAGAGTTCTTTATCCATTCTGTGTTTTGTAGATACTTTCAACTAGTCCATGTGATCAGTGTATTTTAAAAGTTTGATATTTAGTATGATTAAAAAAGTAGTTTTCAGGTTTTTTTTTTTAATCTAATGGCCTCTTGAGAATCTGATGAAACTTATAAACTCTTGTAGAAAATGTCCAGGTACACAGAATTTTGCATCCATTTTCATGGACTTTTTGGACTCTATGGACCAAACCTCATGAACTCATGGCTTCACTCATGTTATAATACTTTCAAGAAATCCCACCTAGGCTTCCAGGGAGAGATATCTTCATTTCTTTCAGTGCAAGGGTTGGGGGGAACCATGTAGCTTCCAAGGTAAGAGCAGGCTGAAAAGCTTAGCCAGGTTTTATCTGTCTCAAGTGCTTTTTCTTGGTAACACATCCCTTGGCTTCTCTGGCCATCTTGCCAGATGACTACTGTAAATTTTTGTAGACTGAACAGCCCCACCGCAGTCATTTTATATGGACTTCAGGCTGTCAAGCAGCAACAGATGAGAGAACTTTGAGACTTTCATACCTACCATTTCTGTATTAGCAGCAAGGCTGTGTGATTTATTATTTTCTCTAACTTTATAAACATGTAAAATAAAATAGAATGAATACTGATAAAGAAGCATGAATCTAATTTAAAAAAAATTTGGAGGAATGGTAAAGGCAATTGAAGCTAGAGTCTCCATACTGGGTTACATACCCAGCTCTTGTATTTTTAATTTTTTCCTTTAAGTTTATTGGTTCATTTTAGATATACATTATGATCACATTCATCTTGGGGGATTTGTACCTGTACATGATACATCTTGGTTCTTGTTTTATCCCCATTTCCCTTCCTCCCTATTTATGAAAGCTTTGTTTCTGTTTTTTTCTCTTTTCTCATATTTTACCCTTCCTTTCTTTCCACCTCCCCTTTTTTACTTCCTTTACCCGTTTGGTCCTTTACTTCCTATTTTACATTATCTATTATACTTTTCATCTATATTTGCTATTTCTCACACCGGAGAAACTTCAGTCTACAAAAATTTGAAGTTTGGTATTTAAACATGTATGTCCTATATATTTTGTGCATTAGTTTAGCTATAAATGTCTCTAATTTGTCATTCTTTATGGCTGAATAGTAGTCCATTTAATTAAAATACTACATCTTCTTTACCCAGTCTCCAGTTGATGGGTATTTGGGCTGTTTTAAGGATTTAGCAGTTACAAACTGAGCTGCTATAAATATGGGTGCACATATGTCACTGGAATGATGTTTTTAATTCTTTTTGGAAGCCCCTCAGGGGAGGAATATTTGGGTCAAATGAGACCTCTCATCCTAGTTCTTTGAGAAAACTCCGCACTGATTTCCACAGTGGTTACACCAGTCTACAGAGAGTGTAGAAGGGTTCCTTTCTCCCCATAATCCCACTGCCCTGCTCTTTTTGGTCACTAAGTTGCCCAACCCGAGCTCTCACTTGTGATCCTTTTGCTTTAGCCTCCCAGAATTCTGTTATTACAAAAGTACCTGTAATGATTAGATGCAATCACTAGCAGTGATTCACCAGAATCAGCAGTATTAGTTGGGCCTTTATTGAACTTGATTATGTTTTCCATCATGAGGAGAATGTCAAAGGAAAACATAGGTGGCAGAAACTGGACTGTATGTTGTTAAATTCTGATGTAAAGGTAATAGGGGGTTAAGGGTATTATTGTTAAGTTTCTGGCAAATAATGTCTACCTATAAGCCAGTTTTCCTTTGTTCCCGAGGTAGAGTGTGTGCGTGTGTGTGCGTGCGTGTGTGTGTGTGTGTGTGTGTGTGTGTTTTGTATCACAGATTGAACTTGAGACCTTGAGCTTTCAAGGCAAGTGCCAAAATTTTCTCTTTGTGGAGACAAGTTGTAGTTCATACTGGCCTTGAACTCACTATGTAGCCCAGGGGTGATCTCAAATTCACAGTATTTCACCTGCCTCAGCCTCCCAAGTGGAGTGCTGAGATTTCAGGTGTGCCTCATCATGCCTGGCTGTAATATGTGTTTTAAGGATTGATTATGTATTAATGCAGGAGATCACTGGTGTCTGCTGTCTGTGGTTCACAAACCCACTGCTTCATCTCCTTGAACTCCATGTCTCCATTCATGTCTGTCCTCGTGTTGAACTCCAATCCATTCAGAGAACTCCTTCCTTCTCTCTCATGCGTCCCTTGCACTCTCTCAGTCTGAGAGTTAGTGGTCTCCCTCTTTGTTCCCTGACTGCTCACGGGTGTAGATCTTGTCACTCCAACCTACTGTGAGCTCTTCAACAGTAGTAGTGTTTCACACATTTTAGTACCCCCCCCCACGGCATCCATGATGCTTTGCACATAGTACGTGATGGTCACTTGACTTTGAGAGGTGGAAAGGGGATTTTAGAGCTCTATGAAGAAAGTGATGCTTTGATAGGTTGTATCTTGCCCAAGATGCTTGAGTGATAACTGAGTTGTGCATGGATTATGAACAATACACTCACAAGACTCATAGCATAAGTAAAATTGCAAAGGAGATGTTCAGAAGACTTGGAAGAAGCTTTTTAAGGGCTCAATTGCTTTGTCTATGTGCAAATATATCCTCAGAAATACAAGCGAGTGTGACAGGCTTGGCGGAACATTTTGTTAGCAGCCAACTCATGTGCCTCTTTGTGCTTTATAAACATCCTCTAATTTAGGCTGCACCATTTCAGACTGCCTGGCTCCCTTGCCTCCTCCCCACCCCCCACCGCCCCCATTAATTTGAATTAATGAGATCCTATTGAATAGTTACTGTGTTGTTTCCTTTCTAATCTTCAGACATCTCTCCATTGAGTTTGCTGAATAATTCAACTTTTTCACTTAACGCTGCTCAGCCTTATATAGCTCAGGTAGATAGCTCTAATCTGAAACATGACTGTAGGCATCACAGTCTACTCAATAGCAGGCGTATTTCTAAAATGCTGTCTCCTTACCTATTTCCATTGTGCTGACATCAGAGGGTTTACTGAGACTTGGCCTCACTTGCCAGTTGTGTGCCGGGCTTTCCTTCTCCAGTTAGGATCACAGTTCTGTTTGACTGAAGCTCTACCATGTGCTGTTATGTGATCTCTGGCAAGTTGTAATTTTCTACTTAGTTATCATTTTAAGGATGAGAAGAAAATGACAGAGAGCGTGTGTGTGTGTGTGTGTGTGTGTGTGTGTGTGTGTGTGTGTGTGTGTGTGTGTGTTTGTGTGTGTGTGTCTGTGTGACTGGGGAGGGAGGATGATGATTTTATTAGCAGAATCTATAGATTGAATGGCATGACATCTGTGCTGCCAGCTTTGATTTTGAAACCGTGATTATCATGTGCTATACATACTCAAGAAATTCTGTTTTCTCATGGAGAGTGCTCTTTTTCCTTCAGTATTGGAATGATTATCTTTGAAGTCTCTGTCTTGTCATAATTTTTCTCTGTTATACTGGTTAGTGGTTCTCTGCCACATTTTTTTATTTTAGATATGCGGGATCGAACTCTGGACTTCGGGCTTGCCAGGTAGGCACTGTGTGCTGACCTATATCATAGCCCTCTGCCATGTTCTTATGGATCAGGACCTTCACATATAATTTAAGCAGTTTCCCAATGATGTTTTGTCAACTTTATGAAATGTATTACACTTTGAAAGTATTTCCAATTTATTTTAAATGATTTGGGTTTTATTTACATCTTTAGTGATCACATCAATACCAAACAGAAAAAATGTGAAAAACAAAATGAAAAAATAACCCCCACTCTATCCCCCTTTCTGTGCACAGATGCAATAGCTGCAGGATAGATACTGGCATTAAGTGGAGGGAAAGGACAGGAGTGTGAGTGGGCAGGCAGTTGCTTATCTGGGACTTAACTTGATAGGCAGTCAGTTCATTTTTGAATGCCTTTATGTTTTGATAGCTTTCTACTTCATTTGCAGCGTAGCTACTTGGAAATAAATGTGTATGTAAAGCAAGGGCTTCCTGCATCTTCTTCTCAAAGTGACTGTGAGGATCACTTGTGATGATGTTTGTAAAACACATAACATAGTATTTGGATTATTATTAGTTTTCCAAATATAGTCATTAATAGTATTGATGAATACTTTTTGAGCATTACCTATTAACTGGTTTTACAAAAGGCATATTAGACAGTGATTGTAAGTATATCCAGTTAAAATTGAAGTCATGAGTTTTGTAGTCAGTCTGCCTTAGAATATTTCATTTAAATGCACAGATATGAGAAACCCAGAATTTCATAAAGTCAGGAATTGATTTTTATAAGTTGAATATTTATTTTCTTCTTTAATTAAAATAATTTAAGCCTATTTGAAGTGATTTAGTTTTTAAAGAATTATCTAGAAATCAAAGATACTAAAGTATTATATATTCTTCACAATATAAACCTAAAATATTGTGTGTTTTAGATCTTGATATTCTCTTCTTATTATTTCCTTCTCCTTTGAGAACAAACTTAAAAAGCATGGTTGTGTACTAAGGCCTAAATCATTCCCTAGTGTCTGGTGGCAAGACTTTGGAAATATTTTGGGGTTTACTCTCCCATGAATCATCTTGAAAGTGTAGTATGATTTTTTAAAAGTAATGTGAAATGTTAAAAATTTAGGAACTGCAGGTGGAGAAGTCAAGCATTAGGGAATAAAATAAAGTGTAGGGCATGATATACACACAGAGAGAAGACACACTGCATGTTGGATTTTGGCAGCAGTAACTTGTCTGCCAAATGCAAACCTGCTTTTTAGACTGGATATAAAGGGGCACACAGCCTATTGTAGCCTCACAGCTCTGTCAATGAGCATGGGATTTACTGCTTTTTACTGTGAAAGAGCAACTGATTTAGAGGAAAGTTCAAATGAGAACATAAATTTTAAAAATACAGTTTGGTTTAAATTTCTGTATTGGGTAGTGTGTTAGTTACTTTTCCTATTGCTGAGACAAAATACACAACACCCACAAGTTAAGGGAGGGAAGATATGTAGAGGTTTCAGTCCACACTCAGCTGGCTCCAAGGCAGGGCAGCACGCAGACAGGCATCGCAGAGGAGAAACAGTTCACAGTGGGCAGAAGGGAGCAAAGCAACAAGGGACAACCACCGATCCTGTCATCCCTTATTTCGTGTCCAGGCTACTTAGGGCAGGAAGCACTTGCACCTTTAGTCCAAGAGCTCTCGAACCTCGCACTGCACCATGAATCAATGTCAGCGTCACACTCTAGATTTAGCCTTCTCTGAAAAAGCTCCACCTGCACGAGGCTTGGGGTGGGGCAGCTAGATGCAAAGCATAACAAGTAGAATATTTTCCCTGCAGCTCATTGTGAAAATTCTGATAGGGGTTTTGGAAAGGTTGTGATTAAAGCTGAGAATTCATTACTTCCGGTAGAATGTGAGCATCAGAGCGAGGTATCTTCTTCATCCAAGAAACGCTTTAAAACCAGTTTCAGAGAAAACAGTCATGGAAACAAGACATTCAAATGGAAGTGTTATAAAGAATAAAAATCACTAATCTAGGCTTTTAAACAATAATGACATGCATTTTTAGCTTCATTTCTCAAGTAATGAAAAGTGACTTTTCTGAAAAACATTATAATTGCTGCTCAGAATGTTTTGTACAGTTTTTATAGGGGAAAAATAGCAAAAGGGTAGAGTAGGCAGGAATAATAAGATGTGCGTTATTAAACATAAGGGCAAATGCAGGTACCAGACTGTCTAGCCTTTGGTGTTTCATGTTTTGGCTGAAACCACATTACAGTCCAAATTTAAGGCAAGTATGTTGATGCAGTGACCTTGTCCTGACTGACAAGTAAAAGTATGGAGAAACCAGAGCCTCCCTAAATCCAGGGATGCCAGGCTTTGCCCTGGAGTCCAGCACATGTGTCTTCTCACCCTGGAAGTGTGGAACTCTACTCCTGTGAGCTCAGGGAGTATCATAGGTCATCGCCTAATTAGGCTAAACGAAGGAAACCCCTGGGAAGACCAGCATAATCTGACAAGCAGGGAAAAGAAAAAGGCCTGCTTTTTAGGAGCAGATCTTCAAAAGATTCTCCTGGGCCCTTGCTAACAACATAAGATGTTGGATGTATCTTATGTAATGTATTTCTTGGTGAATATACTAGTATAATAATGTATATTCTAAAATGTATAGAAAAATGAAAAAAGCAACAAAGGTTCAACACAGTGATAATTTTTCTGGGAATAACCCCTTTTGTTCTTTCTATAAACATTAAAATACAGAGGGTGATAAAAAACTACGGCAAATGATTAAAAATGCATTACAATAAAAGACATTGCCATTAACATCCCTCAAAATACTCCCACCCCGCATTTCACACACTTGTATGCTGTCACTCTTCCCACTTTCTGAAGCGGTTCTGGACGTCCTCTTCTGTGAGTACCTTTATAAGGTGTGATAAAAATGTAGGGCGAATGCTGCTGCCAACTGCTGTCTCAGGGAAGGGAGGCTCAGAAAAACGCGACAGTGAGTCCTCCTCCACCTTACTCACTAGATCTTGCACCGTGTGATCTATAGCTCTTCCTCACATAAGGTAAATGATTGGAGCTGATTTAGGACACGGAGTAGCCATAGGAGAGCAACCAACAACACAAAAGAGGACAGCTAGGCCTGCTTCAGAAGTTGACAAGAGTGATGGCATAATAGTGTTTGAAATAAGAGGAATTAATGATTGTGTGTCTTTTACTGTAATAAATGTTTAAAATTTAAACATGTCTCGTACCTTTTGATCTCATAGAACGCATCCATGAGAGTAACATGATGAATATGTTCTATTATTTTTTGAAGGCCTTCTTTTAGGCATTTTAATATTTGCTTGAATATCTGTTTGCATCGGGTTTTAAAGTGCCTTGCATCTGAAGAAGGACTTCACCCTGACACAGCGACTCTGACAGAACATGTGTGTGGCTGGTTGTGCCCCTGTGTGAGGAACCTGTATTTCCATTCCACCTACCAACACATGACAGTTTTTTGTTTAAATGTGTCTGATAAATAATCCTCTTCTTTCTGGAGAGTAATCAGTCTGTCTACAAATGAATCAGAAGTTTTTGCACAAAAATAAAAAGCCCATAAAGTACTCTTTTTGAAGATTTAAAAAATAGATGAGAATACTTTTCCAGAAAGTCACAGATTATAGATGAGAGGGATACCATAGTGGCAAACTTAAATTTTGCAATAAAATCACAAGATCATAGACACAGTATAAGAACTCTTTTTTGAAATGAACATACTTGCAAAAACTATACAGATGAAAAATTGCTAGTATCTTGGTGACAGACATTTAGGGTGAGAGTTATGGTCAGTACTACTGAGTATAAATTCATGTTTTAATTTCTTACTAATTTGGAATTTGTAGCCTATCAGTGTTCTTGGATTGGACATTCTTTTTATTTCATAGTGTGGCTGACAGATCATTCATGTGAAGTGTGTTCTGTCATATGGTTGTTAATATTATCTTTAATTTGAAATTTCTTTCCCAGACTCTTGGAGCCATTGGTCTGTGTATTTGTTAGTAACCTTCTCTTGCCAGGAAAAACAACATGTGCAGTTTGAAGGAGAAAAGATTTATTTTAGTTTATGGTTTCAGAGGTTCCCGGCTATGGATGAGTGGCTCCAAGTCATAGCCTGGTACAAGGGTGTGTGAAGAAGAGCTGCCTACGTCATGGCGGCCAGGAAGTGAGAGCAGGGAAGCAGCACCAGAGAGGAAGGGGCCAGTGTCAGATGTAGGCCCCAAGGTCATGTCATCACGTGCGAGTGTGCTTTACTCATTTCTCGGGTGTCTCTGATGCTGGTCAAATTGACAGTCGAACATAACCATGGTAGCTCAGTTTGTGGAGCTAGTGTCACTAGAAATTCATGATGACCAGTCACAGTCCATTTCAGGAGATGCACAAAAATGCTCCCAGGGGGCGATATGATGGGAATAGGACTGAGAAAGGCCCAGTTTTCCAGTCCTCAAGATGACTCATGGAACTTTACTTTGACTTTGGAGGCTGCTGTGTCAACATGTGTGTGAAGTATTTGGAAAACTCACTCTAAGTGGTTTTAGATGAAATAAAGTCAGAACTTTCCCTGTCCTCCTGCTTGCCGTGCAGATCCTCTGAGAACCACTATACCACATGCTATCCTTTAGCTTGCTATGTGCCTGTCTTCTTAAGAGAAGTCCCTCAAACACAGTACTGCAGTGGGGCCATGATGTAAGATGGTAGCCAGGTGGAGGCTAGAGTTTGAGCAGTGGTAGCTGGAGGTGTGGGCGATGATGAGGGCCAGTGAGTCTCCTCAACTGTCCCATTCAGAATCCTCCCGCAGCCCACTCTCCACTTTCTCCTGATCTGTCTCTGCTGTTCACCTGGGCTCTGAGACAGCCGGATCCTTCTCCAGTTTCTCCACCATCAGTGAGCAGTGAGTCGTGCTGCTCTTTGTCTTCTGATCAGGAAGGTCACTTTTGGGGGCTCTTTTAATTATTTTTTAAATTGTGGCAAAAATACATGTAACAAAATTTATCATTCACTGTAAAATAACTATTTCCGTCTGTATAGCTTAGTGGTGTTAAACACATTCACATTATTGCACAACAGTCACCTTTATCTACCTTTAGAACACCACTCACATTGCAAGAAATGGAACTGTGTGACAATAAGTAGACACTTTCTGTGCTCTTCTTAGAGACCCTGGACATGCAGAGGCAGGTGCAGAGTGCACAACTGGTGAAGAGCTTGGTAGCTTGACAGTGGACTATTCCCCACATTCCCATTGTGATTGTGTAGACGAGGCCACTCAGATCTCTGGCCTCCTGGACGTGAAAGGCCATTGCACAATTTTGCCCCTTTGCTTCACCTGGACAAAAGTAAAATCTGACTTAGGAATGGCCCATGAAGCAAACGATGAACTATGGCAGACTTCCACCTGCTGGAAGTTGTCTTAGCTTGGATTTCAGAAATATTCCTATTCTGGCCTAGCATCTGAGGTAGTAGGTTTGCTTGTATATGTACAAGAACAAAAGTGGGTTAGGGAGATATAAACTTGTTTGCTTTTGTGGTGCTGGGGATGGAACCTGGGGCCTCCTCCACAATCCCAAAACTCTGCCACTTCACTCCTTCCTCAGCCCTCTTTATTCTTCGGTGATGTTTCCCAGTGCCTTGTCCCTTCCCTCCAAATGATGGTGATGACTGAACCGGGGGAGTCAGGGCTCGGAGGGCCAGTTGCTCTGGAGCTGCTGCAGTAATTGCTGTCATTTATTGCTCTCATTGCAGATGCGGAAGCCATGGAGTTGAGCTGCAGTGAAGTCCCGCTTTACGTAAGTCCCTGAATGTTGGGCTTCCAGCCCATGGAGACTTTCCCTAAGTTGAACTGTGTGCCTGAAGTGAGCAGCAATGTTTTGTTGGATATTGAGTTGAAGTTTTTGAAAAATAACACACTGAACATTACAAATATTTGCATAGAACCTTTTATAACCAATTAGCTCTTGTTTCCAAAGCCTGAGTTTTAATTGTATTTCCCTTAAAATAATATCTTTGTATAATTTCTGGACTGATAAGCACTCAGTTCTCTTCTAGGGATAAGTTTTGAGCACATTATGTTATAATAATATCCGATGAAAGTGATAGTCAAAAGTATCTGTGTTTTTTGGAGAGAAGATGGCTTGGTGACAATGGTGTCTAAAAGTATGAAGTAGGAACTCAAAAGGCAGAGTGCTGGGATAACTGGGGGCTCAGGGACAGATGCTCAGGGAGATTTCTGGTCAGATGTCCCCTCTAGGTCAGAGGAAGATTCTGATTCTGAGGCCAGTTCGTCAGTGCATGAGGGAAGAAAACTGGTTCCTCACACAAAAAATGGCAGATGGTCCCATTCTTGCTCCTCCACTAGGAAGGAGGCTTGTTGGTGGGTGGAGGGCCTGGATAGGTATGGATGTGTGGAGTAGCTGTAATTTAGAACCAAATATCAAGAAAACAGAGGAAGGTAATCAGAAGATTCAACAAATAAAAATATATTTATCCATCTCCCACATTTACTACCTAGCTATCATGCATCTCTATCCCTTCCTCCACACGCTACATAGCCCATTGCATTCTCAGGGGGAAGATGAGGTATTAAAATAACTGATTTCAGACTAATAACAGGAGCTTCCTTCTAGGTTACCCAGTGCTTTCTAGTTCTCTTTCTAGGTTGTGATTTGCGAACATAAAATGTACATGGGCGCCCAAGTGTAATTAAAAATATAAAAGACTGACTGGAGGCTAGATTGCAAAGTACTCCCGAGTGTTAACTTTGTGTGAGTATGCCTTCCTGTTTCTGCCTTAAAATGGACAGTCCTCAAACCTATCCATGATAGAAACCATTGGACTCAATCAACATCCTTGTGTGGCTCTTTGAACATAGACCTATTAGATAGGGACCAGACTAGCAGAAGAGCTAATAATACACAGTGGCCAAGGAGATGATACATGAATAAAATACAAAGTATTTTCAGAATTAGAAATAGACCCATGAGAATAAAAATGGAAATTATAGAATAGTACTAAGAAAATGTCAGACTCTTACCCCGTATAATTTTTGCATCGAGATGTTCATATATCATCATTTCTACGGTGTCACTTTTTCTCATTTAATTCCAAATGTGAGATGTTCTTAACATTCATTGTATCCTGGCAGATATTTTATGCATCTGGGACTTTGGTCCCAGTGGTCCATATTGCTGTCACTTCATTTTACTTAAGTTCTTTGCTTTTTTACTAAATAAATTCCTTGCTTTTGAAATTATTTCACCATGATTTGTCACTAAAAGTCAAACCCATTATGTATAAAGAGAGACGTGTAAACAGAAGTATGATGCATGGTAAGTTATGTGTGAATTAATTTAGAAGAGCTTCTTTGATGAGTATAAAATAAGATCACAGGTAATTAAATATGTCATAGTTGGCATTCTCTTTTTTATTGTAATACAAAATGCCCATTATAATTGATGATATCTTAGATGAAAAACATTGAATATATTTATCATAAGTGACTTCTCTTTACATGGATTGTGTCCGATTCTTCATACTTATCTTTGTTTTTTCATGGTAAAAATTACTGCAAACTCCTTGGTCCAATGTGGCTATTTGGTCTCTTCCCCAGGAAGAAGTCAGCAGGAGTATATTGTAATGAAAAGTAGTTTCAAGTGAAACTTCACCAAATGAGCAATATGTACCCAGTGCAATATGCATCCAGTGCAGATATGTATCCAGTATCTATGACTCAGGGTTCATCTCTTGTCTTTGGGGCCTCCATTCTGACCTCCTAAGAACCTCAGTTGGCCTTCTGTGCCTGTGGGCTCTGCATCCACTTTTCCAGCAAACCACAGATTGAAAATATTTGGGAAAAATCTGCATCTGTGCTGAATATGTACAGATTTTTTTTCCTGTTATTATTCTTAAAACAGTATAGTATAGTGACCATTTATATAGAAATCACATTGGTTTAGGTGTCATAAATAATCTGGAGATGATTTAAGGTGTACAGGGGGCTGTGTGCAGGTTATATGCAAATACTTTGCCATTTTGTATAAGTGATTTGGTCACCAGTGGAATTTGATAGTCACAAGGAGCTCTTTCCTATGGATACCAGGGGCAAATGTATTCTCTTCTAGTATTGGGATAATATCTTATAATAACATAATATTTCCATGTATCACTGTATACTGATGCCCTGTTAAATCTCATCACAACAGTCTTGTAAAAACAGATAAACAAGATTTGTCTCAGGGAGAATTAGATTCACTGGGCATGGTAGTGCCGGACTGTAATCCTGGTACTCTGAGAAGTAGAGGGAGGAGGACTCCAAGTTCAAGTCTAGTCTGGACAACTTAATTCCTTGGACAGACACTGTCTAAAAAATAAGAAAAAGCCTCAGTTTGTGGCTCAATAAAAGGCTCTGATTCAACCCAAAGTACTAAAAAAATTGGATTATTTAAATGGATCAATAATCCTAAAAGGAGAAAAATGATAGAAATCATTCTCCAATTTCTACCCTTGTCCTCAGAAAAGACTAACTCGTTCAAATGGATTTTATAAATAATTTTATCTCTTTGATCATAAATTGCTTTGTCTGAATTTCCATATCATTCTTATAATTAAAAATACCTGTTTCTGAGTCACTACAGAGAATCTTCTTATAGATGATAGATATCATTATACCTGTAAATGATTTTTTTTTTTTTTTTAGGTTTTTTGAGACAGAATCTCGCTTTTGTGGTTCAGGCTGGCCCTGAGCTCAGCCTCAAACTCACATCACAGCAATCCTCCTGCCTCTGCCTCCCGAGTGCTGGGATTACAGGCGTAAGCCACCACGCCCAGCACTGTGGTATGTGTTACTGGTTGCTGCTGGGTGTGAGTCTCCACACCCAGTATGGTATGTGGTTACCGGGGAATGAACCCGGGTCCTTGCGCTTGCAAGACAGGCGCCGGAACCACTGAGCTAAATGCCTGGCCCTGTGAATGATTTTTTATTTTAATTCCCCATGAAACATGCTTAGATCTACAAAGAAAACTTTCCATTTTTAAAAAAGAATTCCTCTTTTATATCTTCCATGATTGTTTTCACCTTGAAAACAAGATGACTCATGGAACTTTACTTTGACTTTGGAGGCTGCTGTGTCAATACACAGCAGTTATATACAATAACTAATATTTAAGGATTTCATTGTTTTGTCTTTTTGAGGGATGAGATTGAATTCTTGACGCAGGTTTTTATCTTTGTTTTCTACTTAAGTTTTCTTGTTCCTAGTTTTTGTTTCTTTTTCTTTGCCAGCATAATTTTAACTTTTATTTTTTTTCTATATGTCTTGGGCTGTGTGGGCTTTCTTATTCCACAGTTTAACAGAGGCTACACAAAGCAGGAATTTAAAGTTGTCTCTGTCCTCCCAAAAAGGTGTCTTAGAAGGAGGTGCAGCCTCTGGCTGTGTCTTGTGGCAGAGACTTTGGTGGTGCATTTCTGTTTGCTCATCTTTAGGAAGGAGACCGTGTCTCAGTCTTGGGGATGTAGGGGTCTTCTTGTAATGAGCCACAAGCTCATTCTGATTTGTGAAATGCAGCAAAGCACGGTGGTGAGTGAGCTGCTCCTGCAGGAAAAGAGAAACCCTGGTGGGGTAAGACCAGGGTAGAAGCGGGGTTGGCAAGACTGGTGGCCGAGACTTTTATATCGGTTTGCAAGACTTCGGGGTGTGAGCACCATAAAGCAAATTTGGAGCCTCTTAGCAGCTTCCTGCATCTGGCTTAAGGGGACCCCAAAGGCAAGCTCTGGAAAACCAGATAGTTTGTTTCTCACATGAAAAAAGTAGCAGTAGCCTGTGGTCTCTTTGATTGCCAGGCTGAATTTTCCTGACTTTTTTTTTTTGGCAGAAACAGGGATTGAACTCGGGCCCTCAGGCTTGCAAGATAGGTATGGAACCACTGAGCTACTTCCTCAGCCAGGATAAATTTTCAAATTCAGTCATCAATTGGTAATAGGGGGTATGTTTTAAGCTAGGAAAGATATGGTGTCAAGTTTGAGGAGACCTGTGGAACCCTGGAAAAGTGTGAATTAGAAACCGTGCGACCTATTTGGGATACTAATTTTACTTTTGAGCTTTTTAAGTGACGTGGCCTGGGTGCTTGAAACTCCTTTACTACAAGTTATAAAGTTACCTTGATTTTGTTTGGTTTTAGGTTATTAATCTTAGCCTTATTTTTTTTAAAAGAGGAAGATGTTTTTGCACTCACAAGGCAATTATGTATTTTTTTTAGTATATGTGCTGCCGAAGCGAGCACAAGGCAATTATATATTTTTAAAAGTGAATTTAAAAATATTTTTTATATTCCCTTTCCCTAAATTTTTGTGAATCAGAGAGTTGTTTAAAAAAATACAAGCTCTACTTATTTGCCTATCCAAGATCTTCATTTTTTACAGTAGGTTTTTAGTTGTACATAAAATGTAATTTTAACATTAGTCTTCCAAAGGTATTAACTGAAGGCTATGCATAAAACAGAAAAGCTGTTTCTTAAGAAATTGTTGGTTCCAAAGGTTTTTTTCCCCCTCTGTTCACTAATAATGGTTTTGTTATAATACAGTTAGCTTTTTTTTGTAGTATTGAGGATTGAACTCAGGACCTTGAGTTTGCCAAGCAGGCCGCAATGCCACTGAGCTACATCCCCAGCCCTTAAAAATGGTTTTGTTTTAAATTACTGAAGTAACATTTATTCATTATAAAGAATATAATAATAAGCCAAAATTATAGAGGATAAAGATGATTTGAAATTTTACTTCTGAAATAACTACCATTGTTTTCTGGTAACTGTCCTTTCAGGAATTTGTTTTGCGTATGTCCACACAATGCCTCGTGTATGTGAAGTCTTATGGCAAAGCTGGTCATTGTTATCTTGGACCTTCCAGCCCTGCTCTCTTATTCCATTGCTCCCCTTTCGGTCCTTACAGGTCGCTTGATGGTTAAGAGTCATCCACTGCAGTGGTTTCTAAAGCATCAGCATTCCCTGGAAGTTTACTAGAAATACACATTCTTAGGCCTCACGTCAGACTTACCAACCCAGATGCCCAGCAGGCAGGCTGGCAACTGGTGTTTCAGCAAATAAACCTTCAAATGATTCTGACCTTTGTTAGTTTGGGAAGCACTGACTCAGTGTAAATATTTCTCTTTTTTTGTACTCATGTAATTATACATTTGTACACATACATATAAATGAAGTTCTGATAAATGGTTTAAGCAATTTAGATCCTATTATGTGGATTTTTTGAATGTTTTACAACTCAGCATGTGTTTTCTTTCTTTTCCTTTTTTTGGGGGGAAGTGTTGGAGATCAAGCTCAGGACCTTGTCCTTGCCAGGCAGGTGCAATACCACTGAGCTAAGTCCCTGGCCCCACTTAGCATGCTTTTAACTCCTCCCAGTCTGTCAGTGTAGCTTTAAGTTACTCTTTTTACTGAATAGATGTAGATCAAGCTACTTCCCTATTGATCTTTGTTTTGCTTCTTGGCAACAGGGACAGTTACTCAGCAGACAGACCTGTTGCGTCCCCTGATAGACCCCCCACTTCCTCTCTGTGGGGTTCTTGGGAGTGTGGGGTCGCTCAGTGAGGGGTACATTATTTTGAATGGACTGTTTTGAAAATGAGATGTAATAGTTTGCATTTTTTTATGACTTTCAGAAATATTTACTGTATGGAGTTCATTCTAGCTTTAATTATGAAATTGGGGAATATCTTCTTATTTTCATTTCTTAAAACAAGGTAATGGGTGAAAATTTGTACGTTAAGTTTATAAAAATTAAAAAAGGAACTACATTCCCTTTTTCACTCTTCCTTCTTTATTTTGGCCTGGCGGTTTATTTCTGCTGCTTCTCAGATTCTGGCCCACTCGAGCGTCTAGTCTCTGAAGATTTTTATAATGTACTCTGGAGACGTGTCTGGGAGCCTTGTGTTTGGACTCTCGCTCTCTTCAGCCTTTTCAGTATGTGGCACAGAGATGTGAGTTGCAGCAGCAGGCTGAGAAGAATCTTTCTTTCTTTCTCCGAAAGCCCCAGATTGACTGTTCAGCAGGGGAGTTTTTGTTTCAGTAGTCTATTGCCAGCTGGATGGAAGCTGCTCTCCTATTCTCTTAGTTTTTCTGTTTACATTATTTTTTTATTTTGAGTAATGTTGTCCTGCTGTGTTTGGTCCTAAGGACACTGGTTGCTGCAAGGCTCCCTGTGAGTAATACCTGGAGGTATAAGCTGAGAGTTAGAGACCAGTTGTACTTACTTGCTGAGGTAAACCCTCCCCCTCAGCTTCCCTGTTTTCTGGATGTCGGTGCAGGTATGCTTGGCCAAGCATGTACCCCTTGGTCCCAGCCTTCTCAGGAGGGCTGAGGACAAGTCCCAGGTTGTCTGTGAGGGACTCTTTGAGTCACAAGGCCATTTCCTAGCCCAGGGCAGCGCTTCCTATTGCAGCTGTAAGTGACTTGGTGGCTTTGTTCTGTGTTCACCTGGCAGATACTGTCTTCCGGACTCCCACAGAGGCCATTGACTTCTGGTTCCTGCTGAAGGAAATCCTGTCTTCCCAGCCTGCTCCTTCTTGGTGGCTCTGCATCTTGTATAGGCCATGTATGACTGGCCTCTTCTTACTGTTAGATCAGAGTCTTTGTCTGAGGGCCTTGGAGATCTGTGCGTGGCCACTCTTACTTTGCAAGTGAGAAAATTAAGTATTCAGGGGGGAGAGAGATTTGCTTGACTAAGTTAACTTAGATGGCTTGGCACTGCATTGCAAGTCATAATGCACACACATATATGTGTATATATAATTTTTTTTTTAACTTGGAAAGTTTGTAGTAGATTCCACAGTGACCGTGGGGGTTTCCCACCTTCACTGATTGATTAAAATTACTTTAGCCATTGGCCAGATATTTAAGGCACTATTTTGACTCTCTCTGCCCTGTCATTTCCTTTGAGTTTCTAACACAGAGTATAATGTCAGTTCCTAGACCATTTTCCTCCATGGAATATTGCTGGGGACTTCATCTAGGCAAGTCTCAACCCGCAAGAAGCTCATCTGCTCACCAAATTCCAGTAATTAACTGTCATTTGTTCCATCAAACTCCCAGGTCAAGTTAGTAGAAATTTCATTAGCTCACAGGTTAGAGTGTATGCACGAGGGTGTCTTTTAGACAATGTCACTGTACCTGGTTGTGACCTAGAGAGCAGAATCAGGAGGACCTTTTCCTGAAGTCAACTGGTGGATCACGTGTTTACTTGGGCAATTTTTTTTTTTTAAACCAAATTCTTTTAACTTCACTTGTGCCTTGACTTAAGCACAGCAACACGCATACCTCAACTCATTGCCACCTACCAGGTTTCTGTGCATTTGCTTAATTGTTACCTGTGTAGTTGCCTTTCTTCAGGGCTTCTTGCTTTCCACTGACTTAACTCCCTTTTGTTGTACCCACTGTTGCTGGCCATGACTTTATCGCTTTATTTTTCACTTGTTTATTTTCTGTGGGGCAAATGCTAAACCATCGCATTCTAGCAAAGAGGACTATGGGGACTATTTTATCCTGTCTGGCTGATGGTCACAAGATGTCAGTTCTTGTAACATCCTGAACTCTCACTGCTGCAAGAGATTGCTTGAGTGTTCTGGCAGGAGTGGAGGGGAAAAGCCACTTCTCAGACTCGAGGAAAAGCTTTGACTTAGAAATGTCTATAAATCTTCCCATCTTGTTTCTGGGCATGTCCCTCAGGTAGGCATGGGATAGAAAGCCCTGTGGGCAGGTGTGTGTTTGATGCCTGTGCCTACGCTACAGATTGGATTGTCATTCGGAAGCTGCCTCCTACCTCAGAGTGGGTGAGCGGCACTTAGGATGGATTCCTCACCAGGATGCCTTGGACATAGTCAAAAAATGTGGCACACCTAAGCTTGGTGGCCCATGTGGCTGGGCATTCCAAAGGTAAGGCTAGCTCGAAGGCATTCACAGTTTCCTGCTTTAAAAAAAGCAGGGGCCGGGGAGTTAGCTCAGTGGTTCCGGTGCCTGTCTCGCAAGCGCAAGGACCCGGGTTCGATTCCCTGGGTTCGATTCCCCGGTTACTACATACCTATACTGGGTGTGGAGACCCACACCCAGCAGCAACCAGTACCGCATACCACAGTGCCAGGCGTGGTGGCTCACGCCTGTAATCCCAGCACTTGGGAGGCAGAGGCAGGAGGATTGTGACGTGAGTTTGAGGCTGAGCTCAGGGCCAGACTGAACCACAAAGCGAGACCCTGTCTCAAAAAACCTAAAAAAAAAAAAAAAAGTAGAAAAAAAATTAAAATAGTGCTAATACTAGCATTCACATTTAAGCAGGAAAAATAATTTGTAGACAAAGTAGTGAGAGGGGTCCAAAGACATTTATGTTAAATGTACCTGTTATATGCCAGATGCTACACAGTGTACCCTTCAATGGTTAGTCTCCGCCTGCAGATAAGGAGATTGTGGGTTGTGTCCCTCATCTGCCCCTTTACCCTGGGTCAGAGCTGTGCCTGCCCAGCACAGCCAGGATGTGGCTCGCGTGTGAACCCTGTGCCTCCTGATTCTCAGTCCAGAGCACTTGGTTACAGTCCAACCCCTGAACACAGGGCATTCCGACTTGTCGGTTTATTTGTTGTCTGTACTATGTGAGTTTCCCAGTGGGTGCATGGTCATCACTGTGTTGGAACGAGGGCAGGTATTTTACTGTTTGTACTACAGGTGTAGGGTAGCAAGGGATGGAGGAACACGTCCTGGAACCTGAGGCCTAAAGACATTTTGCAGACACTCTAAAGGAGTATAATTTTGAAATGAGGGAGCTTTTACAAGATAGGTCATTTTCAGCTGAAACCTAAATTTTTTTTTTTTTTTTTTTTTTTAGGTTTTTTGAGACAGGGTCTCGCTTTTTGTGGTTCAGGCTGGCCCTGAGCTCAGCCTCAAACTCACATCACAATCCTCCTGCCTCTGCCTCCCGAGTGCTGGGATTACAGGCGTGAGCCACCACGCCCGGCACTGTGATATGTGGTACTGGTTGCCGCTGGGTGTGGGTCTCCACACCCAGCACTGTTATGTGGTTACCGGGGAATCGAACCCGGGCCCTCGCGCTTGCAAGACAGGCGCCGGAACCACTGAGCCAACTCCCCGGCCTGAAACCCAAAATTTAACAGCCGGAAGTTCTGAGTAGGTAGCACTCAGGGGGTAAAGTTTATATTTTAAAATAAACTTCTTGAAGAATTCTCTAATTCAGGGAAGATTTTCTGGCAGCCATGTCACATTAGCTCTTTGACTTATCTTTAACCTTTATCCTTAACATTTTTTTACTAGTATTTCCCATTACTTGTATTATTTTAATCCACATTCTCAAAAAAGTTGAGTCCCTACTTTACCTGGGAAGAGCATCTTTCAGTGCCTACAACACACTTTCCGTGTTAGCTATCACATGAGGACTTTGCGTCACTGCACAGTGGGGGTGAGTGCGTGGCAGTGGTGTGTGCATTCATTCACCAGGCAGATTTTATGTGTCAAGTGCTAGGTAAGGCGCAAGGGGGGCAAATCCAGGAGGATTCTGTGAGGCTTAACGTATGTTCCATTTGAAGGCTTCTCTTCCAGAATAGGAATATAATGGTATCAATACAAAATTGGAAGTATTTATTTGTAATGAGAATACAAAACTTAAAAGCCAGCAAATTCCATAAATACAGTAAGATTCCCAATTCCTCTTCTTCTCTGGGTCATAAAAATGCTCTCAGGTGTTCCAGGACCACAGAGAGAAGAGTGGGTCTGAGGGGAAGCTGGATGCAGAGGGCCAGACAGCTAACACTTCGCAGTTAAGATATCTGCCCCACCTGGTACCACTCCTGGGCTAACCCCACTGTCGAACAATTGTACTGAATTTTTCTGCAACGTAATTCCCCCAGAACACTTTGATTAAACCCCATCTTACAAGCTAATGCGTACACATCTCACGCTTCATTGTTTCCTTTTAGTGTTCGCTTGGTGACTACCTCCTCCCAGGATTTGAAAGAAACCTCATAAACCAGGAGCCCTGTGTTTTACGGGGGCACAGCAGTGGATCTGAATTGGGTCAGGGTTTGTATGGAGTGAGAACATAGGCCTTTCTGCCCAGGAGAATGTCCTGGTCCAGTGCAAGCCACATATGGCAAAAGTGCTTGTGCTAGGGGCTGGATGGAGACTTGTGGAGGGGTATTCCTGAATCCAAGAAGACTTAGGGAATGCTTTTTAAACATTTTTAAAATTTAATTTAATTTTTTTTAGTTTTTTGAGACAGGGTCTTGCTTTGTAGTTCAGCTGGCCCTGAACTCACTATGTAGCCCAGGTTGGCCTTGAACTCTTGGCAATCCTCCTGTCTCTGCCTCCCAAGTGCTAGGATTATAGATGTGAGCCACCATGCCTTGCAAATTATTATTTTTTCTTTGTAGTACTGGGAATTGAACTTGGGCCCTTATGTTTCCCTTATGCACGGTACCACCCCCAGCCCTGGGAACGTTTTTTAGGGGAGCCCACATAGAAGCTAGGTTCAGAAAGAAGAGTAGACTAGCCAGGGGACGGACAGGAGAAAAACACTTCAGGGCGAGGACACGTCCGTTGACTTGGAAGATGGATGGGAGACAGGAGAGGGAGACAGGTGGCCCGAGGAAGACGAAGCTGGAGTGTCACACTTCTGTGAAGGTTAAAGCTGGCATCCGAGCCTGGTCTCCTGACTACCTTGCTGTACCATGTGTGATGTACTATGCATTCGCTGAGTTATTAAAGTTCATTTTGCCAACTTCCCCCCACCCCCTCTTAAATGCAAAGAAGAACAATGACCTTTTCTGACAGATGGTGGAATTATTACGGGAAGAATAGGCAGGACAGATTTATCCCCGAGAGCAAGAGCAGAAGAGACAGACTGGCTTGGAAACAGGTGCAGGTGTAGAGTGTGCCCCAGACAAAGGTTATCTCCTGTAAGTTGCCAGAGACTTCTGTGCTGTCTTGGAAGAGGGAAGGGCGGGTTGTGGAGACGCAGCGTCTGGAAGTGGTGAGCGAGTGAGCTAGTGTGGGAAGCGCTTACCACAGGGAGCTGAAAATCTGGGTCGTTAAAACAGAATCCATTTCAGCCTCTGACATAATCATTTATTGTTTAGAGTCTGGCAGTCTTTATTAAGTGGCTTTCTAGGGAGAGGAGCCATCACTTCTTCTATTCCTTGGAGAACAGATAACAAAAAACCTACAGAACAAAATGAAGAGATTACTGAAGTATTCATTTTCAGCAGAGATTTTGGGCAGATCATTTTAAAAAGTTGCGTCATTCATCTATTCAAATGTACTTGGTCCCTTGTAAATTAGATTTAAGGAAATTCATCGCTCAAGCATGAAACATGGATTTTGTAATTTAAAATCATCATAACATGTTGTGTGGAATAAATATTGGTCAAAAACTGAACATAGTTTATATGAATTAGAATATGAAGCTGTCCCAAGGACTGGTAGAACAAGCAGCAATTGAATGACTCTTTGGATGGGTCAGAAGGTCAAAATTAATTCTCATAAAAGCCCAGTTGTCTGTTTTATTTTGAATTATAACTTTATAGTTCTTTACATCCTTATTATATTCCTTATTAATCAGTAAAAGCATTTTAGAAAAGTCACTTATAAATAAAATAATTTTGTGTCATCTTAAATAAATGTCATCTTAAATAAAATGTCATTTTAAATAAATTCATAATAAATCCATAATAAATAATGTCATCTTAAATAAAACCAGGGGTGAGCAGGTAATAAATGGTGACAAACCCATTCAACTGTAAGTTCAGGTTTTTATATACTAGCTTTATTGGAAGTGGGAGAGCTCTGTACATTTTTGCGTGTGCTTGAATTTTAAAAAGAAGTTTGTATATAGACAGAGAGGGTTAAATACCCTCTAAAGTAGCTGATACTGTGTCACAATGCCTGACTGAACTCAATAGGAAGCCTTCCCTAGGCAAGCAGGAAGAAAATAGGCCACATTGGGGGAGGCTGTAAGATGACGCATGACAAGTTGTCAGTGGAATTTCTTCTGGGAGCTGCCATGGTTTTGAGTGCATTTGGGATATCCTTGAAATTACATGCAATTCTTCATTAAAACGCAGGAGCTCAGATAGTGCTTAAAGCCTTCGTAGGGGCGTAGGGGCAGACAGTCACTAGTGTGTCAGTTTCCCGCCTTTGTGAATCCTCACCAGGTGAGCCCTTCTCCCACTGAGAGTTTCTGATGGGTTAGAAAAACAGGAAGAGCTGTGCCTGGGGTCTGGAGGAGGACGACAGCTGCCTCCTCGTACAGCTGTTAGTCTCTGCAGTGAGGGGCTGTGACTGGCCTGCAGGCCCAGTGAGCACCCCGGGGTCCTCACAGCTCTGCGGCAGTGTGTGCAGCGCAGGGCCTTGGGTTTCTGCACTGTGGCTGGTCAGCACTTCGTGAGTATTCTGAAGGATTTAATATTCTGGGAACAGGCTTTTCAACATTTCAGAACTAAGATGATTTTATTTATGTGAGTGCTTTTCTGCAGACGCCAGTTAATCCCATGAAGTGTGTTGTCTTCATACAGTGTTTATAATAGAGGTAGAACTGGGAACCACACTAGTGGCTGTGTACCCAGAGGAACTGAACCCCGTGTGTTTAAGAGGTGTCTGTTCTTCCGTGTTCACGTGAGCACTCGTGATAGGGAATAAACCTAAGTGTCCACTGGTGGAAGAATAGACTTGAAAAATACATCATATATACATATTATATACAAAATTGAATACTATTTAGTCTTTTAAAATAGAAAAGATTATTATTTGTGCACCAGAGATGAATTTAGAGAACTCGGTGCTAAGTGAGAGAAGGCAGGAAGAGATAGACCAGCTCCATGTTATCTTGCTTCCATGTGAGATTAGAAAAGTCGAACTCCTAGAAGTAGAGAACAGAACGGTGGCTGTGAGAGGCTGGGAAAGATGGCAAAGCAGAGAGGGAGATGCTGATGGAGACAAAGGTTAGTGTGAGACAGGAGGAAAAGTGCCGGTGCTCTGTTATCTACGAGGGTGACTCTGAAGCATGGTATATTGCAAAATAGCTAGAAGAAAGAATTTTGGATTTGTATTCCAAAGGAATGATCAATATCTGCGGTGATAAATAGGCTAATTAGCCAGAGCGATCGTTTCACTGTTTGTATGCACCAAAACATCACAGTACACCCACAAATATGTACAATTATTGTTTACTCATTAAAAATAAAACATGAAAGTGGAAAAATGAATGAGAAAACAGAGGTGGAGGATCTCTTACCTTTTGAAACCCATAGATACATGCTAATCAGCAGAAGCAACCAAAGCAAATAAACATTAAGCCAAGGGCTGGGGATGTAGCTCAGTGGTGCTGCTGCCTGCTTGGCAGGCACAAGGTTGTGAGTTCAAAGTCCAACACCACAAACAAACCAAAACAATCCGTTAAGCCAGACTTATAAAAACCAATGACCTGCTGTCCTCTCTTGCTTTGTATTAACCTCTCCTCCTTCTGTTCTGGATCAGTGAATGACCATTTTATTCTGCTGTCTCTTCCACCTTGTCTTTGTCACTTACCGACCTCATTCTCCTTGGTGCTTCTCTTTCTAGATCTTACTTCACTGTATGACATTCAGTGTGAGTGACAAGTACTCAGCAAACTGTACTGACCCCGCCCATCCTAGGTATTATTCTAGGTGCTCTTTCCTAATTTTTCCATTGGGTAAAACCACCTGGTGGCCATGCACCAACCAGGTGAGCCCGTCTTTCCAAATCTGGGGTGTGTGTGTGTGTGTGTGTGTGTGTGTGTGTGTGTGTGTGTGTGTGTGTGTGTGTATCTGTGTGTTAAAGAAGACCTGGCCATTTGGCTTTTCATATAGATTTTAGGGACTGGGAAGGGAAGTCGGGGGCAGAACAAGGTTCCAAAGGAGACTAGGTTTATAGACTTGTTGAGACGAAGGGAGGAAAAGCCAGTGTTAGGCCTAAGTTTCAAGGACTGTGATGTCTTAGTCTGTCCCAAGCATTTGAAGGATGAGTATTTGTAGATTATATTGTGAACCGTTGACCTACGGTGATGGGAATGACCTTGTCAGGGAATCTAGGGGCTCATTAATGTTTGGCAGCCAGGTGAGTGCAGACCAGTGACTACCTGTGCAGGATTCAGGAGTACTGAGTGTGTGCCGTCGTTCTGAGAGTGCTGCTGGACTGGGGTGGCTCACTCGGCTTAATGCAGGGGAAGTAAACTGTTGGCCTCAGGATGCCTCGGCAGGGCTGAGCTGGGGAAGCTGGGGCTGAGCTGAGGAAAGGTCTGGTCTGGGCCTTTCACTCTCTGAATCCTGCAGAAATGCTTCTTGTTCAGAAGGACAGAAACAGGCCAGCGAGGAAGCTGACAAAATCCAATTTGTTGTTCTTAGTGTCGTAGATATTCAAACAAAGGCCGTTCAAAATGAACTGTTCAACAAACAAAACAACATGACAACAATTTTCTTTTTCCATGCCAATGTTAAATGTCTCCTGGGGAAATAAATGTACGTCATTTTTCAAAAGATTCTGTTACCATTCATCTGTTGCAATCTGCTTTCTCTCTTGACTTGAGCTCTGGCAGGGCAGAGGCCTGGCTGTTTCCCTTGCTGAATCCCTGATACCGGGCCTGGGAGTGTCTCAGGATCATTTATTGATGAAAGTAAGACATTTAGCTTTAGATTTTAAAATCCTAACTTTTTTTTTTCTTTTTGAGACAGGGTCTAGCTTCGTAGTTCAGGCTGGTCCTGAGCTCACTGTGTAGCCCAGGTGAGCCTGGATTTTACAGTAATCCTCCTGCCACTGCCTCCTGAGTGCTGGGATTACAGGTGTGAGCCACCACACCTGGCACTGTGGTACTGATTGCTGCTAGGGTGAGTCTCCACGCCACTATTGTATGTAGTTAGTGGGGATCCAATCCAGGACCTTGCGCTTGCAAGGCAGGTGCCAGAACCACCGAGCTAAGTTCCTGGCCCTAAAATCTCAACTTTTAAGGAAGGTTTAGGAAGTGTATGAGACTGAGGTGAACAATCCCAGCATGTGTCCTGCATGAGACTAGAAGAGAGGACTGAAAGGAAAGCAGGACACTGCTGGGGGATAGACAGCTTCTTGGGTAGCTGCCCTTTTCCCACCCTATCCTGTTCCCCTCTTCTCCATTGGTACTCTTGCCTTGGGATCTGCAAGTGTGATTATCTGGGGATGGGAGTGAATTCCTGGGGACCAAACCTTTAACCTGAAGGGCTGCCGAGTAAGGGGTGAACTCTGTGCGAGGATCTCAAAGCTCTGCCTCGTGAAGCTCTGTCCTTGCACAGCCTTTTTTTGCGCAGAGGCGGGAATGAGGCCTGTGCTCAGCCAGCTGAAACCCTCTGCTCCACAAGAGCCTGACCTTCCCGTTGGCCCCAGATTGTCTCCTGGGACTTGTGTCTCCTTCAGCTCCTGGTACAGCATCTCACCTGAACAGAGCTGGACCTTACAGGCAGGTCTAGCCCTCCCTGGCTGCTCTCATTTCGTGGCTATCTGTCACCCAAACAGAGGCGAATTTGGAAGTTTGGAATATTTGGAGAGTGGTGTGGCTTTGCGGTTCCAGTGATGGAGGATGTGGGTAAAGTGTGTAAGGACGCAGCAGCTGCTGATAAACAGGCACTGATGGCTGGGCCACCCAGGATTTGGTGGGGATCTTGGTTCTGCTTCTATTCAGTAAGTAGTACCCCTGGGTCAGTCCTGCAGTATGCGAAGGGCTGGCAGAGTGGGCCAGCTGAGGAGTTCCAGACAAGACCTACCAGAAATCCTTCAGGACTGAACCTGAGCAGAAGGTAAGAAAGCACAGATATGCGTGTGGATATTATTATTGTGTGCAGTCCTGAGGAGAGCTGTAAGTTCCATTTAATGACCATCCCTGCTGACTAGTGCAGAGGCAATCTGCTAGGTTTCTATCATCAAAATAACTTTTTAAAGTTGCCTTTTGTTTGTTTTGGGAGATGGGGGCCTATCTATGTTCCCCGGGCCAGTATCGAACTCTTTTGAGGCTCAAGTGATCCTCCTGAGCTGTCAGGATTACAGGCATGTACCACCACTGGCCATGTCAAGTTGCTTTTAACTTATATAACTTTTTATTGTCCCTGAAGAATGGCTGTCTATTAATCAAAGACATTCATTAATTCTATACTAATTAAGCAAAATACAAATAAACCAAAATAGAATTGTAATTCTTCTAGAATGAAAAGGTAAGAACGTCTCTGGAAAACAGAGCTGAGTGGTAAACTTATACTGGCTGGTGTGACTGGTGTCTTGATTCCAGTCCAGCACTACAGAATCCATCCTCATACGGACTCTTTACTTGTAACGTGTTTCCTCTGATAACAAGAAAATTGAATTTCATCTGTAGTCTGTTTTTTCAAACTTAGTTTACTTGTAATTTTACAGTATTACTAACTGTACCTCTGCAAAATATAGAATTGCCAACTGGAATGCAGAGTTTGTGTGCAATTATTTTTTTAATTACAGTCAAGACAAAATGTTTAGTTCAGCTCCTGGCTTCCCATCTCTTTCAGTATGGTTGTCTGACATTTGTAATATGTTGAGATTAATTTCTACCACCTGTTATTCCCTCCTGGATTCACTTGTGATCACAGTTTACCGGAGCCTCCTATGGCAGGTTTCGATCTCCTGCTTGGGGTCACAGTGCAAGGTGAGAAGAAAAACTCCAAGGCAGAATTAAACAGAAGTGCAGAGTCAGGATGGCCAGGCTGAGTGACCAGCAACAGACTCTGGCCAGCCAAAGCTGCTGATATTTATCGGTGACATCATAGTTAGATTAGGAGAGAGGACTGTGTGTGGTTGCTAGGGATATGTTGCTGACACAGGCAAAGCTTGTAAGAGAAGAGACAAAGCATTCTTGAATTAGGAACAGAACAGACAAAATATAGGTTGTGGTTAATCATTAATCTTGTGTATTTGGTAAAGAAAGTTTCAATTCTGAGAACGGAATTTGGGTAAGGATCACTCTGGTCTTAGCTGTGTATTCTATCGTCACATAGGCTTTGGTCAGACTCTCTTCTTACAACATGTCAAAGTTACCTGGAGGTTACTTTCTAGCCTCCACTGCTCTTCAGCCTGCTTTGGGTATAATCAATGGGATAATCTGTCACACCAGTTGATTAAAAAAAATGAATGTGTAGTGAAATTTACCTCTTAGCTGAGCGTGGAGGCAACACCTAACAGTTTGGGAAGATGAGGCAGGAGGATTGCAGATTTGAGCCTAGTTCTGACAATGTAGCAATTTATCAAGACTTTGTATCAAAGTTTACAAAAAGGGGAAGAGTCTGGGGATATAGTTTAGTGCGAAGGTCCTAGGTTCAATATCTAGTATCACAAAAAAGGTGGTTTGTTTGGTTGTTGTTCTATAGAGTTCTACATGCTTTCGCAGATGTAATCTTGTATCCGCCACTATGGAATCATTCAGAACCGTTCCTACTACCTCTCAGATTTCGTATGTTACTGTCTTATAATCAAAGCCTTCTTTCATCCTAATCCTGCACACTTCTTTCCTGATTTTCCTTCCTATATTTTTCCCTTTCTGGAATATGAAGTAAATGTAATCATCTAATA
Source organism: Petromus typicus (assembly GCA_004026965.1). Lineage (NCBI taxonomy): Eukaryota > Metazoa > Chordata > Mammalia > Rodentia > Petromuridae > Petromus > Petromus typicus. The sequence continues at coordinate 73,398 of PVIR01001629.1, read as the reverse complement.
TGTTGTCTTTGGCATGTGAATTCTTACACTGAATAAAATGTTCTTTGCATTCATCCATATTTTGGCACAAATCCGTAATTTCGTGTTTTATGTCACTACGTACTGTGTGGGTGTAACAAAGTTTGTTTCATGGGTCATGTATGGTAGCTTCAGGTTTGGGTGATCATGAATAAATTTGCTCTGAATATTTATTTTTACACAGCTACTTATGTGAATGTTATCAGTTGTATCAAATAGTAAGAATGATATTGTTGAGTATTATCATAAGTGATGTTTAACTTTATTAAAAAATTATAAAAATTGATGAGGTTCAAGTGATCCCCCTGCCTTCTCCTCCCAAGTTGTCAGGATTACAGGGATGTACCACCACTGGCCATGTCCAGTTGTTTTTAACTTATATAAAGTCAACGTGGCTATTTGGTTTTGTTTTCACTAGCAGAACATGAGTGTTACTGTCATTCTGTGTATTTACCAGCTCATAGTGTTGTTAGTTGCTTTGTGTCAGCCATCCTTCTAGGCACGTAGTAGTATCTCATATGTTGCTTCACTCCCAACTCCAAATAGAGTCTTGTTATGTTGACCTAGCTGGGCTTAAAATTTCCAGTGATTCTCCTGCCTCAGCCTTCTGAGTTTTCATTTTCATATCCCTTATGAACAGTGATATTGACCATATTTTATGTGCTTATTTTTTATTTAAGTGTTTTTTCGGGGAAGCGTTTGTTCAGTTATTCTTCCTTTCCTTTGCATGTTGGGTTGGTTATTTTGTCATTATTGTTTTGTAGAAGTTCTTTTAATATTCTGGATATGACTTTCATTTTGGACACATAATTTTACAAATATTTTTCTTAGCTTATAAATTATCATTTCAGTCTTTAGCTATGTTTTTTTTCCACAGGGTAAAATCATTTAATTTTGTAAAGTAAATATAGTTTATCAAGTTTTCTTTTCATAGATCATTCTTCTGGTGTTATATCTAAAAGTTCTTGGCCTAGACTAAAGGCTATGTAGATTTTTCCCCTGGAAATGATACAGTTTTACATTTAGATCTATGATGCTTTTTAATTAATTTTTGTATAAATATGCATTATCTGTTAACATTTTTGAATATGTATGTTCAATTGTTCCAGCATAATTTATTGGAAAAATGCTTTTTCCATTGAATCACTTCTATTACTTTGCCAAAAACCCCTTAAATATGTGGGTTTATTAGTAAATTCTCTGGCCTATAGTTCTACATGTACATGTTATTTTACCAATATTGCACTGTGTTGATTACAGTAGTTTTATAATTTTGAAATTGAGCAATCTGAATGTTTTAGCTTTTCTCTTCCTTACATAAATTTTATAATGCACTTCTTGAAATATAAATAAGGTTTCCACAAATTTTTTTTTTTTTTTTTTTTTTAGGTTTTTTGAGACAGGGTCTCGCTTTTGTGGTTCAGGCTGGCCCTGAGCTCAGCCTCAAACTCACATCACAATCCTCCTGCCTCTGCCTCCCGAGTGCTGGGATTACAGGCGTGAGCCACCACGCCCGGCACTGTGGCATGTGGTACTGGTTGCTGCTGGGTGTGGGTTTCCACACCCAGTATTGTTATGTGGTTACCGGGGAATCGAACCCGGGTCCTTGCGCTTGCGAGACAGGCGCCGGAACCACTGAGCTAACTCCCCGGCCCAAGGTTTCCACAAATTTTGACTGTAATTGTATTGCTGATCAAATTAGGAGAAACTGACATCTTGATAATATTAAGTCGTCTGATGTCTGAACACAATGTGGCTCCCCAGTTACTTAGATCTAATTTTATTTCAATTATACTCTATAGCTGTCAGTGTACACATTATATCTTCTTTCCCTTTCAGTTCCAAATGAGAGAAATGCAACAACTGGGAGGAAATGAAATGAAAGTACTCTATCGAGGATAATTTATTTTTATTTTTATTTTTAATTTTTTTTCAGACAGGGTCTTGCTTTATAGTTCAGACTGGCCCTGAGCTCAGCTTCAAACTCACATCACAGCAATCCTCCTGTCTCTGCCTCCCGAGTGCTGGGATTATAGGTGTGAGCCACCACGCCTGGCACTGTGGTATGGGGTACTGATAGCTTCTGGGCGTGAGTCTCCACGCCCAGTACTGTATGTGGTTACCGGGGATCGAACCTGGGCCCTTGCCCTTGCAAGACAGATGCTGGAACCAATGAGCTAACTCCTTGGCCCTTAAGGCATTTCTTAAGGTTAGTGTGGAAAATCTACTTGCTGAGGAAGTTCATTGTCTAAGCAAACTAAGAAATCAGTTCTAGTATTAAAGATACAGTGGGGTCTTAGCTGTTGAATTCAATCCATTCCAAGTTCGTGTTTGAACATTGTAATGTTCAAGAAGTGAACATGTTTTCTCAATAAGAAATAATGGAAAACCAACTGATTGGTTCTGAGGCCCCAGAATTACACTTATAAATTCATTTTTCCAGGACTTTAATGAATTTTGTAGTGATTTCTTTTCTTTTCCTTTTTCTCTTCTGATTTCCCTTCTTTCCTTCCTTCCTCCCTTCTTCTTCCTTTCTTTTTTCTTAACTATCATGGTTCTCAGCTTTCCTCTTAGCTTTACTGCTGGTATCACTAATTTTCTCTGGAGCTACACTTATGATATTTTACGCAGAAAAACACCATGATGAACGTTTGAACGCACTGACACAGCACTGTGTGTTGTCTGGGCGAGCATGGTGCTTAGACCAAAGCATCACTCTTTTGTTTTCACAGCAAGTCCCAACATGTGACTCACTTTGGCAGCCGAGAGTGAGTCACATGTTGGATTTTTGGTTCAATTATGAGCAAACTTACAAACACTTGGCAGATTTTTAAAAAAAATTTTTGAGATAGGGAGGGTCTTGCTTTGTAGTTCAGATTTATCCTGAACTCAGCCTCAAACTCACAGCAATCCTCCTGCCTCTGCCTCCTAAGTGCTGGGATTTTAGGCATGAGCCACCACACCCAGCATTGTGGTATGTGGCACTGATTGCTGGTGGGCGTGAGTCACCATGCCTGGCATTGTTGTATGTGGTTACCCAGGATCGAACCCAGGCCTTCGCACTTGCAAGGCGGGTGCTGGAAATACTGAGCTAAATCTCTGACCCAAGCAGATTTTTTTTTTAACTTTGCTGTTCATTGATCTGTCACTGTACTGTGGTGCACCAAGTCCCTCCCCTGGAGCCTCTTGATGTCTCTACTTTGCTTTCTGCATAACTGTTTTTAAGGATTCTTTGTTTTCATTGTTTTTCCTCTGTCCTTCTCCACCCACTTTCTTCTGGCTGCTGGCTTGATATGGAAGATTCAGGGCACAGTGGTAAATCCCGGATGACATGGCTTTCTTGCTGGCACTTGGTCATATTGGAGGTACTTTTCCTCCTAGAACAGGTAAGGGGTTGTTGGTTGAAGACAGAGAATGATAAAGTAAGAAAGAGCACAGAAAGATGAAGATCTCTTTGATGAACTTTAGTTCTGATCAAATAGAACTTTCTGGTAGAGTTATTTGAAATGTAATCTTGAGACATCTGTGAACATTACCACTCAGAGATCTGGAAAGGGAAAAATATGATGGTAATTTTGGGGGTGAAAGGAATGTCAGCTGAGGGACAACCATTCTAAATTGTGTTGTTTGTAAGGTAGACCTGTAACTTGGGGATGACCATGGAACTTTGCATGGCAAGTTAAATATTTTTCATTTTCTTTTTTTTTTTTTAGGTTTTTTGAGACAGGGTCTCACTTTGTAGTTCAGGCTGGCCCTGAGCTCAGCCTCAAACTCACATCACAGCAATCCTCCTGCCTCTGCCTCCTGAGTGCTGGGATTACAGGCGTGAGCCACCACACCTGGCACTGTGGTATGTGGTACTGATTGCTGGTGGGTGTGAGTCCCCATGCCTAGTATTGTATGTGATTAACTGGGGATCGAACCTGGGCCCTTATGCTTGCAAGACAAGCGCACGAACCACTGAGCTAAATCTCCGGCCCCCTTCATTTTCTTTTTGAAGGAAAGAACATAGATCCTGAAATATCCCTCCATAGCTCTTATTTGGCATTACTTATTTCTTATTGGAGGTTGGGGAGGAAAGTGAGGAGAAACAAAAGGTAAAATGGCAAGTGGACAACTGTAAGTAAAAAATCATCATTCATTTGTGCATTATCAGGAAAATGAGGAAAAGGAAGAGGCTATATGCACCCTGGAAGGATGACATGGGAGATCAAGGTCAAGTTGGTCAGGGATTCCATATTAGTGCTGTAACATGGGGAATTTATTTAGTTTCCATGTGCTTCAGTTTTCTCCAGTGAGGTGGAGGGGTAATAGTTTTTGGCTAGGTAAAGTGCCTGTATCAGTGACTGATGCACAGTTACTGTCATCATTACCTCTGGGACCAGACAAGGAGGTGATCAAGGATATATGATAGGAAAATAAAATACAGGGGCAGAATTTTAAGACCAGAAAAGCCATTTTCTAGATTTGGAGTTTAAGATAGATCGAGGTAGGAACACACAACCGAGCCTACTCTGCTGCAACCCTACCTGAGGTCTTTGGTCAAAAGGTTGAAAGTGTGAAGGAAAGTGACACTAGAACAATCAGATGTCCATTCCCCAGGGCATGGAGCAGTGATGCTGGGTATTGGAAAGTGTCTACTGTAAACTTTTGTATCTTCAGAGTAGAATGTCCAGGAAAGCACAAAGTCAAGGGAGATAGAAAGTATAAATGAAAGTCAAAAAGAAGGCATCAACTTGCTTTATTATTGTAGGTAGGATATCTACATCAACAAACTCTGAACTTTATTCCATATACAGGAAATCACAGGGAGAGACATACAGAAGAGAGAGAGAGAGAGAGAGAGAGAGAGAGAGAGAAATAGTCAGTCAGAGATAGACAGACAGACAGACAGAGACAGAGAGTCACTGTTACCCAAATCAAGGCATAAAATTAATTCACCCAGCATCTTGTGGCTCCCTCGGGCCCTTCCCCATCATTCCTCTCTCCAAAGGTAAACTCTACTTAGACTTACATCATCAGAGATTAATTTCATACAGTGAGGATTGGAATTGGATGTTGTTCTTCCTAACATATAGCTCTGAAAGAAAGTGAAAATTCATCAAGATCCCCACATATCTAGCTTAGATAGAAAAGAAAATGAAGTGAGATTTCAGGCTATGATCATTGTCAACAAATCTGCTGTTCTTTATTCAAAGTGAATGTTCATTGATGAGATTTACTCATTCTTATCACTCAAGTGAAACTATTTGTCCTTTGCAACAGAAGTCTAACTAAGGCAGAAAATACAGTCCATAAATGGATGGCTGGACTCCAGCTGGGAACAGAGACATGACAGGTGGTAGTGTGCCCGGCCCAGATGGATCTGGTTCCAGCACTGCTGCCCCTGTTGATCAGTGTTGCTGACCCCGTTTGTGCCCTCCTGTACCTATGCCACTATTGTGAATGATCCCTAAGGACTCCAGGTCTTGTGTCACTCACTTCATGGCCTGGGAGGAGACACAAGGAGCTGAGTCTAAGCTGTCTGACTGCCGGGGACTAGGAGAGGAAGAGTCCACTTCTGTGTGGTGAGGTAGGATCTCTTCTACTGCCAAGATACACACAGTGGGAAATTCTTTCAAAATAGCAAGGAGCTGGATGGCATTCAGATTAAAAAATAAAACAGTCTCAAAGGCAAATGCCCACTGTATGAATAAAGTTCCTTTTAGTGACAGTTACTTTATTTTTGCTATTTAATGATCTCATAAAACCATCATTCACTGCAAAAGTTGGTTCAGTCTATAGGTCATAGCACATGCAAAGCATCATGATGTGCTGGGTAATGGATTCCAAGTATGGCAATTACAGTAAGCTGTCTTCCTGCATATGGTGCTGTTCAGGGATATTTCAGCAAGCATCTCTTGGGTGATGGGCTGTGAGTTTTCAAATACAACCACTTAGATGGCCTTCTTATGAGTCTATTTTAGCAAAATATGCGAGCACTGCAGAGGCATCTTCCTTATCCTGGAACTGAGGGGTGAAATGGCAGCAGTTCCGTCTTGTGAGGTATCAGCTGTCGTGGTCCAGCAGATGCTGAAATAAACCTGAGAGATTGTCAGTACATCTTTTCTAATTTAAACTATGGGCTCATTTTGAACTGACCATGAATCTGAATTGATTTGTTTGTCCTTAAGAAGTTACAACTAATCAGGGAGACATTTTGTTTTTTCTTTAACTGAGAAGCTGTAACATATCAGGCACCTGTATTTCCTAAATTCATCCTGATCATTCACTTATTTCCTGAATTAGTCCTAACTATTAATCTGTTTCTTAAATTTATGTCCTGGTGTGGTTGTCCTGGTACCAAAGGGATTTGGGTTCAGCCCCCTCCCCTGCCCTGAGTACCAAATCGGCAGGTGCTCTGGTCCCTCATATAAATTGGTGCAATATCTGCACATAAACTGGGGGGAAGCATGTTTTTTTTAAATCATTGTTTCTTCAAAGGCCACCTTGCAGCTGAGAAGAGCCTGCAGTAGAATATTAACTTTCCACCTTATAAGTTATGCATTAATCATGACATGGTCTAACCTCTGTCATGTCTTAAAGAATAGAATCTCTTCCCCTCTCTCAATATACTGTCAAAAGTCTCTTTCAAACATATGTATCTTGACCTAAGATACATATGATCTTGATCTAAGATCACGTCCCCTCGACATGAATCAGTTTTTATCTACTTGTTTATTTTGTTCGGAAGTACTGTTTCTAGCAATGCCAAGGACACCGGATTCTGTTGGACAGACCTTTTTGAGCTACGCTTCACAATGAGCTGGATGGACAGAGAACCCTGAGGTGGGATGATGGTCCCGGGTCGATGTTTCCTGGCCCCTCCTTATGTTGAAATCAAATTTAAAAATCCTGGCTTTTCTCCCTGACAGCACAGTCCTGTCTTGGACTCCTTCTTTCAGCACATGAGTAAATCCTCAACTTTCCTATATTTCTTGACTATTAATGGATTCTTCTTACTATGTGATGCCACCTTCTCAAATGCTGAGCCTCGCACAGCATAAACGCCACTCATCTTTCCGTATATTTTAGATCGACTCCAGGTTACTTTTAATATGCAATACAGTGTAAATGCCAGGTAAGTATTGCTATTCCATGGTATTGCTTAGGACATAGAGACAGGGAAAGAAAGTCTGTGTGTGTTCAGCTCACCCCCCGCTCTTTCCCCAGAATATCTTCTGTCTGCAGTTGGTTCAGTTCCCAGATTTAGGACCTTGAGAACCAACTGTGCCCTAAAGCTAGGAGCTGGACACTATTTTTTTATATATGCATATTCCTTGTTGGTAGCAGGAGTGACCCCTGTTATCTGACTCTCAGCAGCCTGCACCTTGCTTTGTTGCTGCTTTAACTTGAGCAAATCTGGGTGAAGATAGTGCTCAGTGTTGCTGTGAGAAGTCGTCCTGCGTCTGACCTGTGTTTGCACTAGGCCGTGAACTGGGTATGCTCTGGTGGGAGCGCGGGCACCTGGGCTCCGGCCCGTGTTTGTTTCGGTTGGCTGTGTTGTGGAAACACCTCGCCCCTCTTACCTGTCAACCCAGGCTGCAGCAGCTTCTCAGGGACATTCCTTCGCTTTTTCACAGTGTATGTTTTTCACCATAGTAATATCAGTGTTATGAAATGAAGGTCACTTGAGGCACTGTTGGAGTTTTGGAGAAAATGTTTGTTTTTGCAGAATGAATTTGTCTTAGAAATATTTAATGAAATAGTAAGGAGAAGTTTGTGACTCTTACTTGAATCATATACAGTTCCCAGTGAGAATGTAAGTCTCATGATGAAAAGACGCTCTACAGTTCCTGTGCTCAGAATTCTGCTTGTTTCTCATGATAGAAAGGACAGTGCTTGTGCTGGAGATATAGTTCAATTAGGGGACATTTGTCCTGTGTGTGAAAGGCCCCAGGTTCAATTCCTAATGCCAGAAAAGGAAAAGAAACAAATAAAACAGATGGTGCTCTTGGGAGTGACCTATTTAGTCATAGGAGCATAAAGTGCTTTCCTTATTTTTTGAGTTGTCAATTAAATTAGAGCATTTATTGAAGCAGAAGGTCCAGAATGAACTTAAAAAATTCCAAATACAACCCAGCCCAATGAATGGAAGCTCAAGCCTGCTAAGAAACATGGAAGACACCATAATTCCACATCACGGCTGCAGTGATTCCGAGCTTTGTAAACTCAGGCCTGTGGTATGCTGACCGAGCAGTTTACTGAGTGAGTTTGGTTTGTTCCTGTTGTCAACCAGCTTGAGGCCAGTTTTGCCCTTCTTCATCCCTCTTTCCTTATCGTGACTGTCTTCCTAGCAATTGACCTGTGGAATCGCTCAACTCCTTTATTTCACTCTTTCGTTAGCTTTACCTCTTCATGTTGCAGCTGATGTCCCTTCTCTTTCCCCCACGGCGTCACCTTCTAGTCCTATCTGGGAAATTTCTCTATATATTGATGTATATTTGGGAAAACTGAAATGGTGGCATAACTTAGGTTGTGTAATTATTATTATTTGTATAATAATACTAATGTAGTAATATAGAACATAGCTATGTTTTTATTTATTATTGAGCATTCATTATGATTTTCATTTATTCAGTAGAAATTTATTGAATACCAAGTATACTTCAGGTATTGTCCTAGTGCTGGAATATGAAAGGAAAAGTTCTCCTGGTTCTCAGGGTATGAAAGGGGTGGAAGAAAGAGAAACCGTAATTATTGGGTGAAGCTGGTAGAAGTTTCTATGTAAACTTGTTGTTGTATCAGAGCAGCAAAAATTGTTGCTGTCAGCCATGGAGATGATGCCATTGGACCGAAAATAGTATTCATGAAGAGAAATTTGTTTCTTGTAGACTAGTTAACAGGATTATAGGTCCATGTGAGTTCCCCTCAGGTAAGAAGAAATGTAGTACACCGGCAGGCGATATTACCACACAAGTCCACTCTAGTCTGTGTAGCCTCAAGGGGGATCTAAGCACTTCCTCTACGTTTTGTACTAATTTATTTATATACAATCCCCGATCTTTCCAGATTTGATTTTCTCCTATGTTTCTTTGCAGCAGGGTGACTGTGGATGGAGAGTTTGGGGAGGTGTGTGGAGATCAGATGTTACCTTGCTTCCTGTCAGTGCTCAGTTTGCCTGTCCACCTAGGTTCTGGCCGGTCTCTGTGTCCTTGTGGCCTAGTCGCGGTGCCCCTCACCTGACCACATCTTCGTCCTCGGGAAGCACAGTGCTTGCTGGTCTCATCTGCACCAGAGCTGAGCAGAAACTAGCATGGGAGAGCGGGGCGCTGTCCGTTCCTCACCTTGGCCACACTGCATCCCTGTGTCCCCAAGGCAGATACAAGAGCAGCCACAGAGGTCAAGTGCTGCTTATTCCTGGAGTGCCCACGACTCACCTGATGACCTTTCTGTCTCTGGGGCCGGAATTCAGAGAATGGCAATTGGGACTGGAGTGCTTTCTCTCCTCCTCTCCTCTTGATTGCCTGGCCCCGGAAGGGAAGAAGGGTGGACTTTTCTACTTACAGCCCTTTTCTCCTATCCTAGGCTCTCAAGTTTCATTCCGAGTCTTAAAAAAGGAAGCTTTGTCATCTGCGAAGGAAGCCATGACCTGCATTTCTCGGGCTGTTCTTGATAAAGTCGGCATTTCTAGTTCATTATCTTGCTATAAACACAAATTTGGGATGTCAGAAGCTGATCTTTCCCCTTTCCTTTCCCTCGGACAGTGCTGAAATGCCCCTTGGCCTCAATGCCAGCCCCAAGAACTCTTACTAAGGCAGATAGATTTTTTTAGTCTGACCAAGGAAAGATCCTATCCCAAAATGAGAGAAAGAAAAAAAAATGCATCTCACTGGTTTTCATACTTGCTATAGAATGTGTTAATAATTAAAAAATAACTCCTGTGTGAGTTTAGAAATATGTGCATCACAATGATTTTAGGGCCCTCTATGATGTGGCAGAAATATATCCAAGGGGAATGTCTGCCATTTCCCAGGAGGCGTGTGTTCTTGGAGACAAAGCCCACAGCTTTGTCCCTACAATAGAAAGGCCGTTATCAAGGAAGGCAGAGCATGCTTACAAAGCAACGGAAGGTTACCTGGGGATTGGATTCCTGGATAAGTACTAGGTGGGACTAGTGGCTCAGTCTCACTAGACAAAGCTACAGAGTGCCGAGCAGTGGGGGGACCCCAGGTTGAAGAGTGCAGGGCCACAGGCCTCATTATCAATCTGCCTGTCAGACCTTTTCTGGTCTAATAGTCAAATGGTTGAAAAAAAGTAGTTATTGTAAAAAACAAATGAGTTAATGTAAATGAAGGTGCTTTGAATATGGCAGTAGCCTTAAGAAATCTTAGCTTTGAAGATTTAAAGTACTACAGATATGCTGTTTCACTCTGTGACTTCAGATTACAGAGCTCATTCAATGACTGTTGTATTTTATAGAGAAGAAGAGTAAGTAGCTCTCTGAATGGACGTGGTAAGTCCCTGGAAGCAGCATGCCTTTCTTTTTGAACAAACAAGTGACAGAAGCTTGGCAAACTAAGGGACCATTTATGTAGAAGAAAAGGAAGAGAAAAATGATATGTTGGAAGGCAAGGAAGAAGAGAATTTCAGGAAGGAAGTAGGCATCAAAAAGGAAAGAAATTAGGCACTGAAATTAGCAGGCCAGAGAGGCGCTGGAGATTATGTTTGGTGCTAAGACCTCAGTGGTGGCTTTGATCAGTGCTGTCAGCCCAGGTGCGGGGAAGATGGACGAGGAGAAAGGGGATGACAGTGGGATGGCACACCCTGACAAACGGGCAGAGTGCACAGGGCCACTAGAAGAGAAATGTCTTCTTCTGGGACTTGAAAAAAAGATGTGAAGGAAGCTAACAGGTTGGACCAGGGCCCAGAGTCCAAGTCTTCCAACAAAGCAACCTGCTTTGTTAGCCTGCTCTGCCTTCCTTGATTGTTACCCTTCCTACTGACCAACTGTTTCTGACAAAATGTCTATGAATCTGTGTGTCTTAAAGTTCATGTCCAAAGACATACCAGGAATGAAAAGATCCACAAGTAAGTCGGAGCACTAGCTGTGACAGAACTGAAGGAACGTGAACTGTTTCATTTTGCCGACAAGCTTAACATCTGAAGAACCTCTGGGGGAGTTTGATGAGCCTTTGCCTGTTCAAAACAGCAGCATCCTATGCAATGTACTGATTGTTGGATTTCTTCATAATGGAAGTTCAAATTTGTTCCATTAATTGTTTATTTTAGACAGATTGGAGATTCTGTTGTTTTAATTCTCAGTTCTTTGTTCTGAGTCTCTGGAGAGCAGAAACTCTAATCTGGGCCCCTCTCCTTTTTTAATTTTTCCCTTTGGCCTAGATGGGCCAAGGAAGCTACTGAGGCTGTCCTCTGTGGTGTGTGATGGCTGCTGGGGCACTGGAGTAGGAGCTGAGCATTCTGTAAGAATTCGTTTTTATTTTAACCATTAGCTTGTGTCCATGGGGACTGTGTGGACCCAGCTTCTGTGGCAGGTCTTTGTGGACAGCCTGTTCCCCGTAACTTCCTTCTTCAGCTTCTTCTCACTTTATTATCTTTTTTTGTCACTCCTGGGGAGACTGGAAAGCTGCTGGGGCCTTGAGAATTTGAGGAAAAGCATTGCTCAGATCCCAACTGCACAGAGAAAAACCTAGTTATGAAAAGTAAAAGATAACATTTAGGATGGCATATAAATAGGATCATACATCACATAGCCATTCAAATCCGTCTTTACTATTCTGCATAATGCACTTGAGATTCATGCATTTGTTGTATTTTCAGTGTAACAACAGCTCCTTTGTGTTGTTGACTAATGCTGCACTGTGTGGAGGAGCTACCATTGACTTACTGAAAGGTTGCGATGTTCTTAGCTTTTAGTGATCACAGACAGAGATGTTATGCCTATTTTGTGTGAATGTAAGTTCATACAATGTACTCAACCTACATAATACTTAGAAGTGAAGTGGCTGGGTCATATGTCAGCTTTTATTTTGAAAGAGTGATGTTAAATGTACTTAATTTTACAGTAAAACCTTGGTTTGCCAGTATAATTTGTTCTACAAACATATTTGTAATACAAAACACTTGTATATCAAAGCAAATTTCCAGATAAGAAATAATGGAAACTCAAGTGATTGGTTCTACAACCCCCAAATAGTCATATTAGATGATTATAATAGTGTAATATGGTATAAATTAATAAGGGAAATATATAATAGTGCAGTACTAATCTGCACTAATCTTTGAAAACCTTCGTGGCTGGTGCAAGGAAGCAAGAGAGAGGAGGGCTATTGTGCAGGGTGATCTCACTGTCACTGATGGAATCACTGCTCTCTGTTTACTCCATGGAATCTTTTTCTTTTAGTGCAACTTTAACAAGGAACCTGCTAATGACATTTGCTTTTGTCTCCTTCCGAAGATTTTGCAGAAATGTGACACTGCATCATCACCAAGCAGATTCATCACTGCCACTGCCACAGCCATGTTTGGGTGCTTCTTTTCTATAAAGTTTTGCAGTTTCCCACATTTTACACATCTCCTTAATCGTATGTGTAGTGAGAGATTTCTCTGCTGTTTTCTCTTTCTCCTCCTTACTCCATGACCTTGTGCTATTGGAAGATGATCACCCCCCGTCCTGCAGTGAGAGAGAGAGGGAGAGAGGCAAGGCGAGGAGCCTTAGCTCAGGTTGACATTAGGTACTGCATAATGCTCATTTTACAAGTCATTGTTCTTTTAACAAGTTAAAATTTATTAGGAATGTTTACATGTCTTGTGGAACACTCACAGAGCAAGTTACTCACAATACAAAGTTTTCCATATTTTATTTAATTTCAGCTGTTTTATCTATTTATACCACATGTTTGGAGAACAAAATGCTTGTGTTTCTGTGTGGGTTGCTACATATATATATATATAACACATCTGCCTTCTTTTTCTCACCTCTTTTTTCTCCCTTTCCTTTGCCTCTCTCCCCTTTCCTTGCATCTCTATTCTTTCCCCATTTGAAAAAGATCTACCTCTCTATTTTTTATTATCTACCTTTTGTTCTCTTCTCTCTAATTTGGGTTTCTCATATAAAAGAAATCATGTACTATTTAAACTTGTGTGTCTGATTTACATATTTCATCTAACATTATGGTCCCATTTCCCTACGAATGACTCAGGTTTATCCATCTGTTTGTTGGAGTGGTACTCCATTGTGTATAAATGCCACATTTTCCTTGTTCACCTGTTGACAGACATATGAGCTGTTTTTAAGATTTAGCTGTTGTGAATCATGGTGCTATAAATGTAAGTATGTGTGTATCTCTGTAATGTGATATCTTGGACTATTTGGGAAGATACCTAGAAGGGGTAACTGGGTCAAATGGAATTTCTAGTTTTAGTCTTGTGAGGAATCTCCATCTTGATTTCCATAGTGGTTGCACTGGTCTATACTGCCACCAACAATGGAGAAAGGCTCCTTTTCTCTGACAACCATTTGATTTCTTGATGATGATCATTCTTTTGGAGGTAAGGTGGTCATTGTTGTTTTAATTTGCATTTCTTTAATGGCCAGTTATGCTGAGCACTTCTTCCTGTATTTATTGGCCATTTGTACTCCTTCTATGAAGTGTCTATTCATTTTACTTGCCCATTTTTTGATTTGGTCTATTTTTTTAGGGGGGAAGGCTAAATTTTTTAGTTCTTTATATGTTACACATTAGTCTTCTATTTGAGGAATAGCTGGCATGATTTTTTCCAGTCTTCAAGTTTTATTTTCACTCTGATTGGTTTTTTTTTTTTCCCCTGTGGAGACTTTTAAATGAGATAGAATCATGTTTGTTGATTTTCTGTATTTTTTATATGATTGGGTTTTTTAGAATGTTTTTGCCTATGCCTATCACTTCAAGAGTTTTACCATCAAAATTATTTAATATATTTTAATTTTTCTTCTAATTATTATTATTATTATTATTATTATTTATTTATTTTTTTTTTTAGGTTTTTTTGAGACAGGGTCTCACTTTGTAGTTCAGGCTGGCCCTGAGCTCAGCCTCAAACTCATATCACAAAATCCTCTTGCCTCTGCCTCCCGAGTGCTGGGATTACAGGCATGAGCGACCATGCCTGGCACTGTGGTATGTGGTACTGATTGCTGCTGGGTGTGAGTCTCCACGCCCAGTATTGTATGTGGTTACCAAGGATCAAACCCAGGTCCTTGTGCTTGCAAGACAGGCTCCAGAATCACTGAGCTAAGTTCCTGGCCCCAATTTTTCTTCTACATATAAAAATAATGTTTGATCATTGTAGAAACTATAAAAAACAGAGAAGTACCTAGAGGATTAATAATAAACTCTACCACTATATATTTTTGTTTTCATCTGAGTTTATGCCTTTAACAATAGTGGTTGTTATTTATCCATTGTACTATAACTTATTTTTTTATTTTAAAAGTATTTTTCTGTACAAGTAAGCATTATTTATCATAAATTTTAATGACTTCGTAGTACCCAAGTTTAAATTGAATGATAGGAGTATCATAAACCATGGAGGACTGATAAGTATGTTATTTTTGTAGAGAGGAATTTAACATTCTTTGGTTGTGGTTTTTTGTACATGTCAAAATCTATTTGCACAGCAGTCTATTATGAGAATTCATTTAGAAGCAGTTAGAGATAATATAGCCCATTGTCTTGGGTGGATATGCCCTTTAGTTTTGAGGCTTATGGGTGGGAATAGAATTCTGATCTACTGGGAATTACTTTTTTCCATTGGATAAACTCAGTAGCTCTTAGAAATTTGAGCAATGACTATAAAAATATTATTGTGTTTCATTTTCATAAAAGAATTCATGTTACCTTTTAAAGATATATACTCAGGATTTTTATAACTAAGGATTTTTCTTTTTTATATAGTACTTACACACTACCTGCACTTTTGATTCATGTGAGGCCTTCTACTGTGATATTTTTAAAAAACTAGGGCAATTTTTAGGAGTGAAGTATGTTTGCTAACATGGCTGATTTGAAAGGCATATGCACATGCAGTGTATTTTTCCAATTTTCTAAATAATAGACTAACATTAAACCAGAAAAGTGCATGCATGTATATGTGTGTGCATGTGTGTGTGTATAAATGAGTATGCATGAGCCATGTGTGTGTCTGTGTAAATATGTGTTTGTTTTCTCATTGATGTGGGGTTGTGGAGAGGGCAGAAAAGTGGGAAGATATGTCTTGTACTGGTACAAACTCTCAATGATGAATGTGATCATAGTTATATTTAAAATGTACCAATTAAATCAATTTTAAAGAAGAAGAAAACAGATAATTTGGTGTTGTTTTAAAAGGACTTGGTTATGGTTTTGTTTTGGAAAAACAAAGAGAATAGAGTCCATGCTGTCCAGTTAACTGGGACATGGAGAGTTTTAACAGAAAATTGATCAGTTCATAAGTAGACAAATTGGTTCAGTGCTGAAGTGTATCAACAGGGTAGGTGATCAATTTACTAAACACTGTAAGTTGCTAGGAGCAGGGCCAGCGAGAATTCTATGCTAAACAGTGTTTCAAGGGGACTGTATTTGGGCAGCTTATTCGCTTTCTAAAGAAATGAGAGAAGAGCATATTCCATTTCATTTCATTTCCATTTTGGTACCTTTTAAGTTAACGAGGCATTTTCAAACCCAAGCAATGTTATCACCAGAGTTTGAAAGCTTTCCTGTACTCCCACACCCTTGCTACAGATTGCCTTCTATTTTGAGTGGTTTTGATCTAAACCCATTAAATTTCCTTGTTGTTTTTTCTACACAGGGACACAAGCAGAGCTGCAAGGAGGTTAGAGCTGTACTTGAGAATGAAAGTGTGTGAACTAGTCTTCTAATGGTTTTTATAACTGCTTTGAACGATATTATAGATGAGAAGCTTTTCAAAATTCCTTCTTGACATTTTCCTTCTGTGGTATTTTTCTTTATTCATTATTTGTTTTCCTATCAAATTATGGAAACATGAAAATAAATCTTTCATGGTGATCTTTATGGGCACTTTGGCTGTCTCCTTGCTCAGAACTACAGAAACTGCATGAAATGAGTCTTTGTGACCCCTTTGAGGTTTTGTGGTTCTTTGAATATCAACAAGAGGGGAAAGCCCTCTTGTATGGTGTGAGGTTAATTTTCATCATGGAGTCTTAGTGCAGAATTTCGTAGGATGACAGAAATGGGTGGCTGTCACTCTCCCTAAGCACATCTCACAGTGGAGGGAAACTTTTTTCCCCTCTGAAGAAGAGAGTTCATATTGGGGTGATTCTAATTATTAAAAATAATTCTTAACTGTGCTTTAAAATCTACCCTCAGTAATTCTTTCCATTACTGTAATTCCATTTCTGCTTCTGGATACATTGTATAGTGACATGGGCCTTTCTTGGGCATAAGCATCTGAAAGTTTGAGAACAGTTCTCATACTCTCCCATTAAGGGTCTGTTTGTCAGTGTCACCCCCAACTTCCGCAGCCTTCTCATGATGTGTATTTGGGAGCTGTTTCCACTGTGGCTCCCTTCAACCTTGAGTTAAAATACAAGGCTTCTCCTTGAACCTGATGCCCCGTAGCCTCTGCCCAATTTTGAGGATCTGGCCTGATTACCCTTGCCTACTCTGGAGGCCTGTGTGCTCAGGCTGGCTTAGCTTCTTTGGGGCAGCTGTGTGGCGGTGCTGACTCGTTCTGAGATCACTGCATTCAAAGTCTCTCGGTTCTTCCCCCATCGGTGGTGTTTATCTGGTCTTCGTCCATGCTTTGTCTTGCTGCTAAGCTTTCTTGGACTTAAGTATAGTACTTTCATTGATCCTCAGGGAAGTTCATCTTGTTAGTGTTGGCACTACGGAGTTCCTTCTGAGCCTCGATTCACCATAACTGACTCTCCCAACCTTGGTTTTGCCATGGGTAAATTCGAGAAGTCCATCTCTGCATTCACTGAGGCTTTCAGTAAGCATGTAGAAAAGGACAGAGCCCTGCTTGTTTTGGGGGAAGACTTCTCATTCTTAAAACAATTACTCCTTTGTTTTATTCTGATGTAGTGAGGAAATGGCCAGGCGAGTAGCTGATTAAATCACAGGTCATAACTGGTGGCTTCCACTTGCGGCGCCTTCCCAGATCTTGGATAAACTCAGCTTTGCAAGGCAGAAAGTACAGTTTTTCAAGTCAGGTGTAATACATAAACTTTTACTGAAAACTACTTATTACATAGATTTTACATGAAGAAATGTGAGAATTATAGAGAACAATACAGAAAACAGTATCGTAAAGCCCCTTTTGCACTTTGTGCCAAGAATGGAGACAGGTTGCTTGAGGGTGTTTTCTTTCATCCACAGAGTGCAAGTGCTCCGCGCTGCACACGTGGTGTGGCTGTGCTTTCGAAGAAGGTTCCTACTGAGGGAGCCCAGGGAGATCCCCTGCAAGTGCGCTGCCAGGCAGCTCTGGGTTAAGTGTGATTGTTAATCGTGCTGCTTTCTGTGGCTGCTTTCTCCGCTGTTTCTCCTGTGTTCTAAGGAGCAGTTTGGGTGCTGGATGATTGGCCGTGGACATGTGAACTGGCTCCAAGAAACAGAGGAGAATGTGGTACCAGGCATCAAAATGTGAGTTTTATGGTAGTTCAAGGGGAGGAGAGAAAAGGTGAGTAGAAGATTAGGAGATCATAGAGCACTCTGGACATTAGGAAGGGCTGCAGCAATGGAGAGAGATGGACCACAGCCATATACAGAAGCACTTTTGGCTTCAAGAATCTGACAAGAGTAAGGATTACCAGTGTCCAAAGCTGTGCCTGTGCAAGGACTGTGCAACATGAGGCTCACTCACTGCCTGACCAGCCTTTGTATAAGCTGTGAACACCTTGGCACATTGTCTAATCAGTGTTTGCCTCGCTTTCTCTATCTGTCCAATGAAGATTATAATAAACATCTACCTTAAAGGACTGTTGTAGAATTAGGCTGTTTGACTGAACTCAGTTACAGCGAGGATTGGCAGGTTGCTAAGCGGTCGCACACGTTGCTGTGATCGTGGGGAAGCTGATGTGTACAGACAGATTTTATTTTGAAGGACACGTCCCCTGGCCAGGAGGAAGACTGTGAACACTTTCTAAGTACTTACTGTCAGACTGACACCATCAGTGTTACTAGCTGGCTCTTCCTGTTTCTAGGATCATGGTGAATAAATATTGAAAAGTTCTCATTCTTTAAGTTTTCCATCTCTAAAGACCATTTAGACTATCATGCATTTATTTGCGATCTTCATGATGGTGTCATCCTTTATTTCAACACACGGGAGGTGCTCCTGGTCTCCAGTTTGTCACTAATCACACCCATGGGGGCGGCTACTTTCTAATATTATGTAGCCAGGTACTTCCCTTCCCCAACAAAATGTCCCCATTACGCTAGGTAGACACTTTCATCCCAAAGGTATGGGTTATTTTTGTTAGTCTCGGAGATAGAAATTTTATGAGTTGGTAGCTTATCTTTTTGGTGCCTCTAAGTGCCCCATCTGGATACTGGCAATTGTTTTAATCTTGGAATAAGAGCAAGTGGTAAATAGTAGGTAGACTTGCATTGGAATCCCAGCTGTGACCTAATTTGTTCTGAGTCTCATTTTCCTCATATATAAAGTAAGAATAACAAAACCTAACTTGCAGTGCTGTGAGGATTAAATGTATTTCTTAACAGTGGTATAGACTGGTATTCAATGAATTCATGACTGTTCTCTAATCCTAGTTTCAAATTGCTTTTTCTAGGGTTCAAATTTAAATGTAGGAAATTGACATGCATAAAATCTGAGCTTATGGTTATGTGTATAGCTTTTGGTTCCATTCAGAAGATTTTGTAAAAGTGAGATTTAATGAAATATACAAAACATATCCTCAAACCCAGATTTTCAGAAATAGTAAGCTGTCTCTGGCAGATGTGTGGTGGATGTCTCCTATTTACAAAAGAAGTGGCTGGGATAAAAACACTTTTCACTCTTCCCAAGGTGTGCTAGCAAAGCAGGGAGAAGGATGGACAGGTTGCTAGGCAGGTAGAGGTATCCTGCTGACTTTGCTGGATTCCAGTGTGTCTTCGTATTAGTACTTGTCTTTAAGGTTAAAAAAAGGAAAATACATTCCCTTAGATTGCGAACTTGATTATGGATGCAATCTATAATCATTACGAGTTAACACTTTCTGCTTGGGGGAGGAATTTCTTTAAAGACTGATGTTTTCTCATGGTTTAAATTTTAGATTTGCAAAAGAAAAAAATTGTTCTTTAGATTATCTTAAAACTTGTGCCTATTTAAAACCTTTTGCCTTTATTTAAAAAATCTTTTTGTTGAGTCATTAATCAGGCAGTTAAAAACCAACATCTTAGATGTCTTTGGATTATTATTATTTATCACAGTGATGAGAAGATCTTAGTTTTTTCTTCTGTGTCATTAGACTTAAAAAATTACCCTTTAATCTCTTATCCAGAAATGTGAAAAGGTTTCAGTGTTCTCTCTGACAAGATGAATTCATTTTCAGTAGTTGTGCTCAATAGAATTTCACATATTTGGGTTCCAATAGGGATGCTTTAGTTTCTGTAATTATTGGGAGCATGTTTATGTTGACTCCTGGCATGCTGTGTGCTTTCCTTATGTGCTCAAAGGTTTGGAACCATTTAATATGAAAGAAAGGTAAACTGGTTGAGTCTCTACCTATTCTTTTGAGAATAGGATAACTTCAGTACTTCTGTAATTTAAGGATTTCTTCAGTTAGACCTTTTTAAAATGCACATAATCATATATTTCGGAGACCAACTTTGGCTTGGTTATCATGATTTCAAAGGGAAGGGTCCTGTGTAATATCTAGTGATCATTAGGTTTTAAAGAAATAGTTGGAATACTATAGCACAGTCATGAGAATTTTTGACAGGTGATTACGTTGGAATGTTGGAATATACTTTGAGAGGAAATCAATAGTTACAATTCCCATGTGGTCAGCAACTACCATTTAAATTGTTGTTTTTGAAGGGTAGGGTGGTTATGGAATAGAATTTGTCTTCCTTTCTGATAAGCCTCTTACAAAGTCATGTATCTCTGGAAAAGTTGTAGTATCTATTAATTGTGCTGGACTGTGAGGTAATTTCAAGAGGCCCAGGTTAAACAGCCATGTTTTGCAATGTTAAAAGTCTGCCTGATGTCTCTTCACATCTTTATCATCCAGAATGGTAATTTTCCTTTATTAAAAAACAATTCTTTGATGATAATGGTGTTTTCTTCCTGTGTCTCTCATTGATGATTTAGGGGACACTTGTAGAAGTAGAACTTTCGGTACTGTCTGGAGTAAAGCTGTTGAGAGAAGTATGAGAGGAGTATGTTAGGAGAGAGGGAGAATATGTTTTTGGAAATAAATGAATACAAAGATAATATTTGGCCATTATGTCTAATTTGTGGGTCTCTTCTTTTTCTGAAGCATATTCAAATTTGGCTAAACTACACTTGAGATTTGGTGGCGTTTATTCATTCCTAGATGTCCTGTGAGGATCACTCCTTGTAGAAGGTCCTATGGACAGTGAGGAGACCACCCCTCCCCTCTCCTGAACACACACATGGACAGCGTTCTCCAGCCACTCACTGGTGCCACCTTCCTCCCACCCAAACGGACATGGAAAGAGCTGCATTGTGTGTTCAGGCTTGGGAAGCCATGACTGTCAACATTCTTTTGTCCTTCTCATTGGCTGGGGTGGAGTGGGGTGCAGTGGGGTGTTACCGGACACAGAGCCCCTGGATGGCAGGAGCACGGGTCTCTGAGAACACCTTGGAGGAGTTGTGTGTTATCTGCACAGGGCTGTTACATGAGCGGTTGTTGTGTAATGTGGACCAGCTTTGTGGGTGTCTCTCCTACGGCAGCCAGTCACCCTCCCATTCACCTTCTCTATCCCCAGCTCCTTGTCTTTTGTGCTGTCCCCCCTTTTGATTGTTGCCCATAGATTTACTTGCTTCATGATCTATCTTGTTTTTTCCCTCCCATTCTCTCAATTTTTTCTTTTTCTGTATCAAACAATTTACATATCTTGTAGTTGATGAATCCATCAACTGCCTATGCCCTGTCTCTGAAATTCTCCCTGACTGGCACAACCTAAAATCCTTCCTAGGCACAGAGCATCATTCTATTTTTTCAAAAAGACTATTTTAAAAATGGTTTTAGTTTCACAGCAAAACTGAGCAGAAAGTGCAGAGATTTTCCACCCCTCCCCCAAGATGTGGCATCTCTCACAAGAAGGGTGCATTTGTTATCTCTGATAAACCGACAGAGATCCGTAATAATCACCCACATCCATAGTTTGCCGTAGGATTCACTCTTGGTGTGGCACATTTTCAGGGTTTAGCTGAAGTGTACTGACACAAGGCTACGGTTACGGTGTCACTCCTCCAGAAGTCTTCTTAGTCTCCTTCCCCCACCTGCTGGCCCTTGGATCCACTGATCTTTCTACCACCCCCACAGTTTCCCCTTTTCCAGAATGTCATCATTGTAATCACAGCATATGCAGCCTTTTTAGATTTCTCTAAAGAGGTCTACTTATTTTCCTGGTATCCTACCTAAAACATCTTTTCCTGTACAGCCTCACTTTTATCAGTCTCAGGAAATCCTCTCCTGTCAGATGCTTCATTATCTGCTGCTTCTTCGTGGCTCCCACTAGCGTAGGTTCGGAGTGGGAGGATAACCCATTTTAACTGAAGCACCTGGTAGATCTCAGTATCTATCAGTGGGATGAGGAAGTCAGCGAGGATGCTTAGATCTGGTTCTAGCCACCTGGGCAACCTCGGATCCAACTGACCAGGCTGTATTTCTGGTGTCCTTGCACATCAGCTGGACAGTGGGGCACCATGGACGTGGAAGGTAGAGTGCGTTTGCTTTAATTTTCACTTAGAATGGAAAGACTGTTATTTGTGCTTATTGTTCGCACAGAATGTTGTCTCACGGTGACATTTCCATGCGTGCATATCACACACGTTGGGCACATCCGGAGCCTTTGCTTGCACTGCTGTGCCCGTCCTCATTTCCTTCCTCTTGTCTAATAGTTTTCCTTCTGAAAAGTATTGTTCTTAGCGAGATGAAGACTCTGACGCGAGGGTTTGACGTCGCGCTTGTGGCTGCCGCTGTGGGGCTTGTGCTGCTGGACTTCGCGCTGCACTGGGCAGAGCGGGTGGATCCCAGATGACTTTGGCCACAGGGCACCTCTGGCGAAGCCAGCACTTGGCCTCTCTGTGTGCAAGGTCTTGTTTCCTTCTGGGTCAGAGCCGCATGCATTTGACCTGAGGAGGTACTGAGGGAGGAAACGAACTAAGTTGGGGGCGAGAAACAACAAGGCCAACAAATAAGGTCAGAAGGGTGAGCTCTGCAAACCTGCTGGCAGAAGGTCCGCGGGTCTGGTCTCCCCTTCTTCTCGTGTGCAGAGACGGGCTTAGAGGAAAGCTGTGTGGGAGTGTAGCGTGAAGAGCCCGCGGAAGCATCACCAAGAGGTTCTGAACGCTCCTTCTATCCTGACCTCTTGCCTCCCTCCCGTCTTTGTCAGCACCCACAGTTAGTGCCTCTCCGCCTCACCTCCGCCCCTTTTCCACAGCAGTGTTTGCAGACTGCAGAGCCCGGCAGGGTGGACACTTCTCTCGCCTGCTCATTTTCATTAATCTGTGCATTTTCCCTGGTTTCTGCTTGTTTCAATTAAATTCCATATTGCCTTGTTTTTCTGGGTCTTTCTCCCTTGATACTGTCATCCATCCCCAATCTTCTGCTACTGCTCACAGTTTGTGGCCCCCCTCCCCGCCTCTCTGCCTCGAGCCAGTTGGTGGGATGCACCTCCCTCGCCTCCGTGAGGCCTCCCGCGTCTCTGGGCTCCGTCTGTGCTGGCTTTTCCCGGGTTTGTGCTGCGATGTGAGCAGAGCAAGGAGAGGAGAGAAGCAGCAAGACTTGAACGCGCCGTGTAGCCCAACCCAAGCCGCAGCAGTCCGCGGGGAGGGGTTCCCAGGAGGAGCTGGACGCTGAGGCAGGTGAGCTGTAGCCTTCACTGTGCTGCAGACGTACAGCTTGTGATATGAGCTGCACAAAGGCCTGAGAGAGAAATTTTCTTAGACCACTGGAGAGTCTGATCACAACAGAGCTGTGTGCTTTCCACTACGACAGCAGAGAGTGTACTATTGTCATCTGCCGGGCCTAAGAGATTCCGGGCAGGGGCAGGAGCTTTACTTTGTAAGAGAAATATCTTTCCGAAAGTGTTAACAGGGAACTTGCTCACAGCAATAGCCATATCCTGAACAGAGCCCGTGTGCTCATCAACAGATGAATGGATACAGAAATTGTGGTGTAATACACAGTGGAGGACCACTCAGCCAAGAAGAAGGCTAAATTTGAGTCATTTGTAGTAAAATGGACACAGCTTGTGATCATGACGCTAAGTGAATCCATCAGACACAGAGATTTAAACATTGCATGGTTTCTGTTGTATGAGAAACCCAAAGTATACATTTTTAAAAGTGCAATTAAAAAGCAGATCATAGGAAACAGGGAGATAGACTTTGTGGCCGTAGGAGGGGGTCTGAGGATGGGGGAGCTGGGAGGGAGGTGAGGAGAAGGGGAAGTAGAAAGGACTAAGATCTGGTATGATGAAAGCATTGTAGTCATTCTGTATGCCCAATTTGAACTAAACATACGTGATATGAGGACTATAGTATATAAACTTGATAAAGACTTTATGATTATAAATGACTTCTTTAAGCTTTAATTTGTTACATTTGTTGATTCAGTGAAATAATGAGAGGCTGGCACCTCCGGGGCTTAAAATTCAGCAAATAGTTCATTTAAGTCAAGCTTGGTTATTCCAGATTTAAAAATGATTGGAAGCACATTTTCAAACTGCAATTTAAATGAAGTGCTGGTGAACTCTCAATTACCCTTAGAACCTAGGCTTCCTGTGGCCTCAGTTTGAAAAATCACTAATGGAATGAACATAAACTAAATATCAGATCATGAAGCTACAACTATTAAAGCAAAAGTTTAAGGAGAAATTAGTTTAAATAAAAGCTACCTATTTAAAACTACCCTTTTTTATGATAAGCCAATTAATTTAATTGAAGAGAGATATGAACGCTCAGAACTAAACCAGCGTTAGCCCACTCTCAGAGCAAATAAATAAACAAAATAGAAAAACAGCCCCCACCAGCTGTGCCCCGGGGCTGAAGCTGTCATCCGGGACATCTCTGAACCTTGAGAGGTGCTGGCTGTGGAGCTGAACTCTGTCCCTTGTCCTTCCCCTCATTGTTCTCTGCTCTCCCCTTGGGGCCAAGGGCTAGTCTGATCCCCGGCTGCATGACAGACCCTCAGATATTTGCAGCAGTGACTGCTTACCCACAAGCCTGCTCTTCTTTGGCAAAACAGTCTCAGTTCCTTCAATTGTTCTTCCTATGACGGTGTCGCTTTTGCATCCTCTGGGGCATCTTTTTCATTGCTGTCTAAAGATGCTGTCAGTTTCATCTCTATTTGTACTACAGTAGCCCATGGCTGGTATGTCTGATTTCTGTCTGTCTACCCCCCAACCCCAGCCTTGGAGACTGAGCACAGAACTGTGCTCCAGGCCACATCCCCTGCTTTTTCAAATTCTGAGACAGAGGTTTCCAGTGAATTGCTAATTGCCTGTACTGAGCTCAGACATGATGATTCTCCTGCCTCAGCTTCTCAGATTGGAGGTGTGCACTGCTAAGCCCTCCTGGAACCTTATTCAGCCTTAATGGTTACTAGATTGTCCTCTTTAGATTATGGGGCAGAATTAGCACTTTTGTATGGCCTTCTCCTGTGATAACTTAATGCCAGTTCTTTATTGACTAAAATCCCAACTTCTTTCCACTTCTTAAACATCTTTTTGGTTCATCCTTTATTTTTGTAGTTGATTGTTTTGGGACCAAGTGAATACCAAGATAATGCAAGAGTGGAAATTATAATTTAAGTTTTCTTATACTCAGCCCGTATATTTCCCACTGTGATCTGCTGCTTAGAGTATCAGAGACTTGCTTTCAAATGTGCTGTGTTCTTAGGAAATCTGAGAGTCAGTAATGTGTAAAGATAGTAAGCTGAGGGCCTTTAAAAAGCCTATGTCTATTCTTGTGAGGACTGTCTATTCTTGTGAGGACTGTGCTCATTTACTGAGCCTCAGTCTGAACTGAGTGTTTTTCTTCTTACTGGGTTCTGCTGTGTTATAGAAACACAGGCTATTTCCATTCTAAAATGAATCACTGTGTGAAAGCTAGCAAAACTTTTTGATTTATGTGTTTACATTTTTTGAATTTCTGAGTTTAAGCAGAAGTTTAGCTAATGGATAGTTTTCATAAGCATTAATATACACGTTTAATCTTTGGCAATTATTCCTTTGGGTAAGTGATTTTAGTTGTCCAACTCAGATCTTTTATACCTTTGTTAGTTTTTTTTTTTTTTTTTTGGCCTGCTTATTTTATCAGCTACTGAAAAAGGCATGTCAAAGTCTCCTACAGTGATTATGGATATGCCTATATGTTCTTTAAGATTTGTTAACTTATGTTTTATATCTTTTGAAACTATGCTATTAGTTCAAATGGATTTACCATTATGGTTATCTTGTGCAACTGACTCTTTTATGATGGATATTTCTTGTTTACTAATAACATATTTTGTTTTAAAATATATTTTGATTTTGGGGGACTATGTTAGCTTCCTTTGGTTAGTGTCTTAGTTTTTTTCTCTTTCTACTTCTAAACTGTCTTTGTTAGTTTTAAAGTATGTCTTTTTTCTAATTTTATTAGTACCTGTTTGCTGTGCATAACGATTGCACTTATTGTGGAAAGGTGGTCTGTGCACCTAACACATCTTAATTCTTTTCAGCATCTGTTGTTCTCCTTTTCTTCTCCCTTTCCTCTTGTTACACTTCCACCTCCATTTGTAGAAAAACTATCTTCCTATCTTCCTATGTTTTAATATTTTTTTTTTTTTAGGTTTTTTGAGACAGGGTCTCGCTTTTGTGGTTCAGGCTGGCCCCAAGCTCAGCCTCAAACTCACATCCCAATCCTCCTGCCTCTGCCTCCCAATTGCTGGGATGACAGGCGTGAGCCACCACGCCTGGCACTGTGGTATGTGGTACTGGTTGCTGCCGGGTTGAGTCTCCACACCCAGTATTGTTATGTGGTTACCGGGGAATCGAACCCGGGCCCTCGCGCTTGCAAGACAGGCGCCGGAACCACTGAGCTAACTCCCCGGCCCTTCCTATGTTTTAATATTTACTTCTTCTTTTTTAATGTGTGTAATTATAAGCAAAATATAAGTATTGTTATTGTTTGTCGATCTTAAAAAAAGCCCATATTTCAATGCGGGGTCTGATTCTTTTGAGTTTTTTATGTATTCTAGGTATTAGTCTTTTGTCTGGGGAATAATTGGCAAATTTTTTTTTTTTCTACTCTATGGATGGTCTCTTCACTCTACTGATTTCTCCTTCTGTGAAAAGATTTTTTAATAAGATGAGATCCCAGTTGTTGATTCTTAGTAATGTTTCCTGTGCGATTGGAATTTTGTTCATAAATTCTTTGTCTCCACTAGATTTAGTGTTTTGGTTTTAAAATGTAGATCTTTGATCCATTTTGATTTTAGTTTAGTGCATGGTGATAGACGTGAATCTTGTTGCAGACATGACCTTTCATCCACTTGCTATAATACCTCTGATGCATTTAAGAAGGGCTTTTAGTTGAACTGCCCTTTCTTAAGTTGTCCTGCTGGGATTTGTCTCATCCTTTCTGGAAAAGGGAGTCATTCTTATCCTGAAGACAATACCAAAGAAATATCCTCTAAGTCTCTGAAGTCATTTATTCATCCTTCCATGTCAAATGATATTCTCTCCTAGAATTTATCCAGAGTGTATTCACACCGATTTTGTTGAGTAGATTTGAATAATCCTGATATTTTACATTTACACAGAGAAATGTTTTTAAGCATGCTTTAATTCACTGGTTCCTAATTTTTTTTTTTTTTGAGTGGACCATAAGCTCCCAATCTTCCCAAAATAAATGCCTCTGTTATTTTCAGGGAGCTTAAGGAATATTTTTCCACCTCTCTGCATCTACCCAGATGAAATTTCAGGATAAAATCCTCTGTGTTGAGCTTAGATAATAAATGCAAAAGTGTAGGCCAGTCATCATTTGTGCTCTTGCTGTTTATGCAGTAACATGATGGGAAGAAAAGCCTGCTGGCCCAGCACAGGGAGATGTAGGTTGGATTTCTGGCCTTTTCATTCATTAGACTTGGTAGCTTTTCTCCTTTAGAAATGAGAAGTGTGATGCTGCCTCCCTGGAATTGATATGGGGGATAAGATAAGAAAATACACAAGGGGGCTGGGGATTTAGCTCAGTGGTTCCGGTGCCTGTCTTGCAAGCAGAAGGACCCGGGTTCGATCCCTGGTAACCACATACAATACTGGGCGTAGAGACTCACGCCCAGCAGCAACCAGTACCACATACCACAGTGCTGGGCATGGTGGCTCATTCCTGTAATCCCAGCACTCAGGAGGCAGAGGCAGGAGGATTGCTGTGATGAGTTTGAGGCTGAGCTCAGGGCCAGCCTGAACTACAAAGTGAGACCCTGTCTCAAAAAACCAAAGAAAATACACAAGGATCACTTTATAACCTGTGATGTCTTGTTCGTGGGATACTATTTTTTAATTTTAAAATTCAAATCTTTATTGGTACATTATGAATACACATCATCATCACATTTAACATTGAGAGTTTATACCAGAATATGACATGACTTGATTCTCATTTTTCCCCTTCCCCTGCCCTGTAATCCCCCACTCCCTATATATATAAGCTTTGTTTCTTTTTTCTTTATTGCTATCATGTTCTTTTCACCTCATTATTTATCCCTATACCTTCTTTACTTTTAAATATTTTCTGTTTTACAATATCAACTATATATTCTAGAACTCATTTACATCTTCATTTTCTCATACCAGAGAAAAGATACGATATTTACACATCTGTAACCTATTTATTTCACTTATGAGGATGTCCTCAAGGTTCATCTATTTGAGTATGAATGATTCAATCCTATCATTTTTACTACTATTTTTATGTCAAGGGACATAGCTATATCTGTAACTATATGTATACAGATATAGGAAACAATTTTTTTGCATATTCATACATGCTTTAGTTAAATATATTACTTTGAAATAAAATACTTTTTACTCACAACACTTTTTTTGACACCACAATAGACAGTAAGTTTGAAAATCTGTAAAGTGGAGAAGCTAACTTGGAAGCTGGGGCCAAAATCAAGACATACAGTGTGTTCATCTGACACTGGAGTTAGTGTTAGTACTAACTAGTACCTGTATTTGTATTTGCTTTCCTCTACAATGAGATAATAATAATAATGCATCCCTTCCCCAACTTTTCAAAAATTTTGTATGGGAAGGAAGACTTTGAATAGAGAATTTTTTTTTTATTACAAAAGACAAGTTACACATATCAAAAGAAAGAATCAAATTTGGTGATTCATTTGGGCCACTATGTTTATATCAGAATAATGGTTTTAATGGCACATGTTACTAAACCTCTATTATGTTTAATATACCAGCTAAAATCGTTCCATATAAGGCACTGTATCACACTGCAATACTTTTGAGACTGTCCTGCAATCACATGAGAAGATGTCACTGTCATTACAAACCTGTGCTGAGTTCCCACTGCGTCTGTTACTGTGAAAGCCGGAGTTTGTGGTTCTGGTTGAATCTTTGGATGCCTTTGAGACTATGATGATGTCCAGAAACCTTTCTTCAGAAAACAGGCATCGGCTCAGCCTGCCTGAGATCCATTTACAGACTTCCCTCATTGTTTCAGAGTAAGAAAACCCACACATTGCTGCATACAGTTATAATTGTTTAATAATAACAGTATTTGTTGGATAACCTTAGTTAGTTTCTGAAACATCTGGCATCAGTGTGTAATCAGCAAACAGTGTGTTTTCACATTAGACAGTGAAAACAGAGTGGTAAATCTTTGTATTAAATGTTGGACATGTGATTATTTAGTAGGAGTCATGTTTTTGCCCTGAATGGATAGCTATTGTCCCCAAACTACTGAGTAGACTGTTCTTTACCCACCATGGTGAAATATCACCTTCATTACCTGTACATGTGTCTGTCTTCAGACCTTATCCTTTGGGATCTGTCTGATGTCATTGTCACACTGCTTTTTATTGTGTTTTGCTTTGTTACAGGCACTCAACCCTCTATTCATAGATGAATATTTATTCTTTCTCACAGTTTTCTTTCTTTTCACCAAATAAACTTTAGAGTAAACTTACTGTGTTTCTTTTAAAGATACTCAGTTTGAGTTTTGATTGTGTACTTCCAGTTTAGGGACCCATTTAGGGAGCTCATTTTGCCTACCCTGCTTCTCTTTGTTTCTAGAAGTTTTAGTGAAATAGTTGAGACTTTTGCATTGGGATGTAGTGCGCAGAAACTTGATAACACATCACTATTACTTCTGTGGCGATGCAGGATAATTCTGATATTGATGACAACAAATTTACTTAGAAAATGTTAAAACTTTTAATTGCCCAGATCAAAGAATGCCATTGAATCCATATGGGGAAATGAAAGAGGTACGCTGTGATAATGTAAACTGGAATTTATTTTCACAATATCTGAAATAACTAGCATTTTAGAAGAGCAGCAAATTTTAAGTGGTTATTGTGGTTAGAAATACCTGAATTTTAGCCAAAAGTGGTCACCTATGATTGATTATTTACGCTGTCATTGCTGATTGGTAAATTCTTTTTTTTTTTTTTTTGAGACAGGGTCTCGCTTTGTAGTTGAGGCTGGCCCTGAGCTCAACCTCCAACTCACATCACAGCAATCCTCCTGCCTGTGCCTCCCCAGTGCTGGGATTACAGGGGTGAGCCACCAGGCCCGGCACTGTGGTATGTGGTACTGATTGCTGCTGGGTGTGAGTCTCCACACCCAGTATTGTATATGGTTATATTGGGGATCAAATCTGGGCCCTTGCGCTTGCAAGACAAGCACCGGAACCACTGAGCTAAATCCCCAGCCCCAGCTGATTGGTAAATTCTTTCAGTATCCTGTTTCTCCATTATCTCCTAAGTAGTTTTGTTGTCTCCTGAGCCTTACATTCTTTTTCCTGTTTTGTTGACTTCACATTATCTTTGTCAGCCCCTCCTGCCAGCTACCTTCATTCTCATTTTCTCCCTCTGTTGTTTTCCTTGTCTCTCTTTCTTCTTCTTCCTCCTCCATAGTATCCTTGTGCCTTCCTGGTGTCATGGTGCTGCTAAATCAAGGGCTGTTTTTATTGCTGATCATAATATTTGGGCCAGGACTTCTGGACATCTCTTCAGAAAGTATTTGTCTCACTGCTAACTTAAGCATTATTCATCGTTACCAACATAAAGCATGGAGTGGTTCTCGAAAGGGAGCCATCGTGAATTACAGGATGGGACTACTGGGGAGGCATTGCATTGGGAAAGGGGGTGATGAAACATGTTGCTAAGTGGCACTTCTTCACCTAACCAAATAAAATAGTAATATGACCATTGTTTGGAACAGATGCAGATTAGATGGCCTGGTGATCTGTAAAATCTTCCATCTATTTATATAGTTTTCTATTTAAAAAAAAAAAAAACACGAACAGGTCAGGTCAGATTCTGTTCGAGTAATTAAGTCCCATTAGCAACCAGGAACACAACTAACGCAAGTCATTTTTCCTTTTTTAGGAAATGGAATTTCATCTAAGTTTCCTCTTTCAGTCACGTCAGACATTTGTTATTGTTTTGTTTTGTCTTTTTTCCTTTTCAGGACTCCTTCCTAAACTGTTTTTGAAGCTATTATATGGTCGATTTTTCTTGGCCTGTTACTTTCTACTGATTACGTTTATGTAGGCAGGCCCATGCTCAGAGAGGGGATGCTTCGAAACTGCCGACCAGAGAGTTTTCACAAAACACTGTAATTTGTATTTGTATTGGTTGACAATTTCAGTTTAACTCTGCGTGTGTGTGTGTGTGTGTGTGTGTGTGTGTGTGTGTGATGGATCACAAACAACCGTGAAAGCTATATAGCTTTTTTACTTAAAAATATTTTAGACAAGATTACTACTTAGCTGTCAGGAGGAGTTGGTGAGGACAGGTTTGGTTTTTACTTCTGGTCAAAGTAACTCAGTGTCCAGCCCCCAGGGTCCTGTGCCATATGCAGTGTCAGGCTGACACCGGTCCAAAGCACACACGTCCAGGACACTGTGGCTTTTCTCTGACCACTTCTCTCCCTTCTCTTGGGGTAAAGAACTCTCAGAGAGAGGCTTTGTTTTTGTTGGGTGAACACACAGAAGTCCAGGTGCTTCTCCGCTCTGGGTGAGCTCTGGAGGTCCTCCAGAGCGCTGACCCTTTCCGCTGCTGGTCTCCACTGCCCAGCCGCACCCACAGGCTGGGCGGAATGTGCTGTCCCTGGAGGCCCACTCAGTGTTCTCATCTGAGCACCACGAGCCCTGCAACAGTGCTGAGGGGACCTTGGAGGCTGGGCTGTTCCTGCTGCTCTCCTGGGTGGAGCTCTGCCAAGCTGTCCCACCTACATTCCCCACTAGACCTCTGAGTGATCCCATACTCCAGCCTCTTAGCTGTGGTGCCACTTCCTCTGATACTTGTCCCAAGAGTGACCTGAGTGTCAACTCCTCTCTTTCAGACCAAGACACTTTTTATGGCTTTGTGCCAATCAAAACTCTTAAAGAAAGTGTGCAGCCAGACTGCCTGATAGAGAACTTGGAAATACCTCAGACAACGTAAAGAGCAGATGGAATTGGCATAGGGAGTGTGGGGGAGTGTGGGGGCAAGTAGTTCTATTTATTTGGGAATGTTTATGATAATTTAAGGTTTTTACAACCTACATGGTCCTGTAAGAAGTAAAGGTGGGGCTAAGCATAACAGCAATGAACCTTTGTGCTAAAAGTGGTATTTTAGGTACTGTGTAAAAATGAATGCAAGCAATGGTGTTCAACAGGTAGGAACTTAAAGATCACAAAGTATCACATTTATCTAGTAAATTAAAAAAAAAGAAACTCCCCATTCCCTGAACTTCTTTAGCTTTAAAAACAGAACAAACCGGCTCTGACATCCACACTAAATGTATCAGAAGCATCTCCCTTGATGTCAAAAATGTTGTTGTTGGAAAGGAGGAGTCAGGATATTTGAGCTTGCTCACATGAAGCGAATATAACAAGTGACAATGTTTTGGCTCTGTGCCCTTTTGTTGTGGTTTCTTAGTGCCAAGACAAGGAATTATAATGATACTGTGACTTATTCATTTTTCAGGGGCAGATGACAGTCTATGCAAAGTTTGGCAAAAATGTTTATCTTCCCGAAGATGCTGAGTTTTACTTTATTTATGATGGATCTCAACAGAGACACATTGTGATCGCAGAGCGCACAGCGGATAACGTGCTAAAATCCAGCATTCCAGGTGAGGTGACCTCTTTGCTGAGCAGATGGGACGTCCTTCTCCAGCACCTTCCCTCCTGGATGTGGGCTGGGAACAGAACAGGAGGGAAAGATGGCCATGCTCTTCGGTTGTGTGCGTGTGGGTGTGTCATGACCTTAGAAGAGCACTTGCTTTGAGTTATCTCACACCGAGGTTCTTTCTCCTCTCTCTGCTGTCCCACCCAGAGCCTGCACTTAGCCTGGGCATATCATTCCACTGGCTGTAGCCAGCTCTCAAGGGTGGGTGTGCTTTGGACCCAGCCAGTGGAGGAAACACTTGCACCTGCGTGTCACGTCCTGAGTCCTCAGCCCCATGCCAGAGCTGGCTTGGGAAGAACTGGTTGTGACAGTTGGTCTTCCTTCTCCTTTTTTGTAGCCCTGGAATCTCCTCTCCCCTATCTTACTGTCTTTGGTGGCTGGGGTTGGTCCATCCTAAACCTTCCTTACTGGACCTCAGGCTCCAGAACTTTCTCTCCTCACTAATAAAAAATGTTTACATTTCAAATATTATTTTCCTCACTGTTTCCTTCAAATACCATGGTGACAGATGATAACACACCCATTTTACCTGTTATTTTGCACAAATACCCCTTTTCAGATAAAACTGCTTTGTATTTTCATTGAGATGTGGTGTGTGCACCAAAGAGAGAGCAAACTTTCACCTAAAGGTGGAATTAAAATGCCATGATCTGTAGGACAGCCTGAGTCACTTTCCTCAACAGATACATGAGACCCACAACTTAAAGGAGGATTTATTTGGACTCATGTTGGCAGTCCACGGTTGGCTATCTTCAAGGCAGGAGCAGCATATGGAAGATGATAGCTCATGCTGTGGTGGGCAGGAAGCAGAGAGAGAAGAAAGGAGCCCAGGCGAGAGATAGACCGTCCTTGAGTCTGCCTATGAATATGTGAGGCTTTGGGGGACATTTGATTTAAACCATAACAGACAGCTCGCTTTTTTGTTTGATGATTGTCTTTCATCATGAGTCCGTCTGATTCTCTTAAGTTATGTCATACAAGGGATTTTCAGACAGGTAAGATTGGCCTCTTTTTGAAGGCAGCATGTTTCTGAATGCTTTTGTAGTGTACCTGCTACGTGCACAAAGAAGGTAGATAATGAATGTGCAGATGGCACAGACACAGTGAGAATGTAATGACAAATGGATATTTTTCAGCCTGGCCTGTGTCATTGAATTATTCTATTATCCAATTTCAGGATAGGAATTTAAAGCACTTTTCTTTCTGTCTCTGTAATCCTCATTCTTCTGAGACAAATAAGTCGAACTTAGCTAATGGCACATAGTTGCTTTCGGTGTCATTGTTTCATCTCTCTGTCCTTTTGCTCTGCTGTTTGCATCGATGTCTTTCTTGTCTTTAGTGTTTCCTACTTTCTTTAGTGTACTTTTTTTAAATGAAGAAAAAGCATACAAATAGTGCTTAAAGTATGTCTCCCAATATCACAACTTTTTTTTCTTTTTCTTTTTGTTGAGACAGGGTCTGGCTTTGTAGTTCAGGCTGGCCTGTCTTTTTTTTCTTACATGTAGGGGCAATCATTTCCTCTTATGTGTGTTACAGAAAAATCTTAACTGGGCAAGGTTGTGCACACCTACGATCCCAGAACTCTAGAAGGCTGAAACTGGAGGAGTGCCAGTTCAAGCCCAGCCTGGACAACGTAGTGACTTAAGGAGATCTTATTTTAAAATAAAAAATTAAAAGAGCTGAGGATATAGCTCAGTGCAAATGTCTTGGGTTCAGTCTCCAGTATCAAAACAAATCAAAATCATCATAAACCTTTCTGATAATTTTGCTGATTCCCTAGAGGTGATTGACAGTGTATTTCTGAGCCTTAAGTTTCTCTGGTTACGGCTTTACCAGTATAACCGGTCTTTAGCTACAGAGCACGCACTCTGGCCTGGGGTAGCACAGTCTCTGCCTCCCCTTTTGAAGAGTCAGCATGATGATGGTAGCGGTCCTCTTTTTGTGAACTTGAAGTGCTCTTGATCCTTGAAGCCCTGGCCACATAGCTTTTGGGGACAAGCTTTGGAGAACAAGGCAGAGGGTGAATGAGTTGCAATCATCTGGCATCTGCTTAGAGGTAGGAGTGCACCTCAGGCTGCTGGGAATAAACAACTTCCCTGTGCAGTTGTGATGGTCAGAATCACAGTGTCTGGTGCTGCTGATCCTTGGAAATCCTGCCAGGGTTGGCCAAAAAAGGAACATAGGCCGGAGTTCACCAACTCTGGCAAGTTGGAAGAGTGAGGCAATGAAAAGGAGGAGGAAGAGAGAGTAGGATGAGGTGGTCACACTGGAAGTACCATATTAACATGCATAAGACATAGAGGCTATCATGGGAAGGGGGCACCAAGCAGTGTATCTCTGTTTAGTATTTTCATCCATATGCATATCTACTGGCTTTATACAAGGTGCTATGGAAATATATGATCAGTGTTTAAATAAAAATTATTCCAGCGAAGGCATTTTACCCTTAATCTCATTCAAAATACCTCCCCCTCCCCCTGATTCAGACACATTTATCCTGTCATTCTTGCCACTTTCTGAAGCAGTTCTGGAAGAACTCTTTCCTGCGTGTCTTTATGAGTTGTGATAAAAAATAAAGTGAATGTCACTGCAACTGCCATTCGAAGAAAAAGCAGCATCCAAAAAAGGAGGTGTACATTAAAGTGTACTTTCATCCACCTTATTCACCGGTTCTGGCAATGTGTCACTTCTGACTTTTCCCTAAAGTCAAAAGAGTGACCATTAAAAGTAAATGGTTTGACTAGATTCAGGGCACTGTGGCAGCCACAACTGTACAACTGAAGACACCCGTAGAAGAGCGCTCCAGAGCTGCCTCAGAAGGAGGCCAGAAGGACAGAATAAGTGTGTTCAAAGTGTGTGTGTGTGTGTGTGTGTGTGAGGGTTGTAAGGGGATCTAATGGCAACATGTCTTTTACTGTAATAAATTTAAAAGAAAATCCACTGTATTTTTTAATCACTCTGTGTGTGTGTGTGTGTGTGTGTGTGTGTGTGTGTGTATACGTGCACATGTGCGTGGCTCTTTTTTTTTTTTCCTGATTGGTAGTCTTCATGCCTTCTTACATTTAAAAGAGATCTTTGGAATTAGGATGAACTTGTGTAATGGGGTGGTGCTCTCTTATAACATTGTTGCCTAAGCCAATAGGTAAAACTACATGACTTTAGGAAATGGCAGAGGAGAAAAGAGAAGTGGCCTCTAGACAGATCTGAGTCAGAGGTTGGGCTAGAAATAAAGGTGACCGTATGGTAAATAACTGTGGTGATGAGAAGACGACAGACATAGTGCTCAGCACTCACAGCGCCTGTCCAATGTCAGGAGCCACGAATACTAGAGATGCTTTTAGAGGCACTGATTTTAGATGGTGGGCTTTCACTGTGGACCGGGTGGCCACATTTCAGACATGGTACCTCTGTTGCCCACCATCTGAGGAGAGCTGTCCACCCAGGCAGCTGTGGGGAGCTTGGGCCCCCCGTAAGCATGTCCTGCAGACTGGGACTGAACTGTTCTCTGTGTTCTTGCACAGGACACCGGCTGCAGGAGATGGTGACAGTGTCTGTGTGCCTCTGCTCTGAAGGTTACTCCCCAGTGACCATGGGCTCCGGCTCAGTGACCTACGTGGACAACATGGCCTGCAGGCTGGCCCGTTTGCTGGTCACCCAGGCTGACCGCCTCACAGCCTGTAGTCACCAGACCCTGCTGACGCCATTTGCCTTGGCAGCAGGAGCGCTGCCTGCATTGGATGAAGAGCTTGTGATAGCGATGAGCCAGCTGGAGCTGCCAGCGGGATGGACTGTCTTGGGAGACTCTTCTGCCGAGGGTGGGTATGCTCCAGGAATCCAGGTGTGTGCTGTCTGTGTAAGGGCAGTACATGCCCTTCTGCTTGTCTGTTTCGGTGGGTGAGTTTGGCTTGAGCCTTGCCCCATGTGTCTAGGTTCCTTGAGGTCCTAAGCCACCGTCTCTGGTCTGGCTCATGCTGCTCTTTCCTGGAGATGCTGGGAAGATGGAGGAGCAAGGCTCTGCCTTATGGGGACAGTTTCCCAATGGGGGATTCTTGAGCCACTGGTCTTAGCCTGGAACTCTACTTCCTTTGGCAAGTTTTCCACATGCACTTTTGTGGATATACGCTGAGTCATTTTCTGTTCAGATCCATTAGGTCAGATACTGCTAATTTTGAATTATTTTGGATATTACCTTTGTTCTTAACTCTTAATTTAGTAGAGCTTTAACCTGAGCAGTTTAGAATTTCATATGCCCCTCCATGTAAGTTTCCTGGTGTAGTGAGGAAACATTGCCGCTCTATTTCCAAATAGGAAACAAGGACAAAAATGATCTCTGTGAAACAATTAGGAAAAGTGCAGCCATGAAGGAAATGTAACCTATAAGCTAATACCTTTAAAGACATTAATTTCACCAACAGCTTTTGTTTTACATTTGTACTTTGGAAGATTTTAATTGATATATAATTACATGTATTTATTTAGTATGGTATGATAATTTCACACATCTATATGATGTATACTCATCAAATCAAGATCACAGAAATTAGCATTTCCATTTCCTCAAGAATTTCCATTTCCTAATCTTTTTTTTGCACTAGATTTATACTAACTTTTAGAGTTGTTAAAGGTAGAGTGGACTCTGAATACCAACTGCTTGGATCATACAGTGTGTGAGCAGGTCCATAGGTAACCATTTTCCTGGCTGTTGGAAGATGCATTCTCATTTATCCAACTCTGTCTGTCATGACTTTTCATATCCTTGTACCCATATCCTTGTATCAGGGCAAATTTATGTCACCAAAAAATCCTTTGTGACCCTTCTGCCAGTATTTACCTGGACAGATATTTTTTTCATGAAAGAAATATTGGAGCAATTTCTTTACATGGTGAGTCATTGAGTTTAATGGGAAACCAATTCTTAGTCACAGTTATTAAGAAAACTTAATAGCCAGGTTCACATCTTGAACTTGCTGCTGTTTCCTGGCTATGAGTCTCAGGTGAGTTCCTTTAGTTCTGGTGCCACAAATTTTAAATCTCTAGAATAAGCCCCAGTAGTAATTACCTCATTAGGTTGTTCTGATTATTAACTTAGAGAATAGTATAGTGATGTGTTATAACTATGTTGAAACATATGAGGGTTCTGGTAAAAGTTGACCTTTTGCAGACACATAAACGGATTTCCATAGAGGGCATCTTTTGTGTGTTATGTATGTGTCTATGGAAAATAAATTACAGTTTGGAGAAATGAGGCTGCAGATGAAGGGTGAAATCCTGGTATAGTAAACAATTCCTTGAGCTTTTTCAAGTAGTTTTCCTAAACTTTCTCCAAAAAGAATTTCTAGTATCTGATTTTACACTTTTTGTAGCATAGACTTGTGATGAAACTTTTCTACTTGTTATTGTCAAGGGACAGTGTTAACACTCGCATATCAAGCTAAATTTTACTCTAGGGTTTATTGTTGTGTTGGGGGACTTGATTCAGTCAACTAATGTGTTTAAATTTCTGTACCCATCTTTTCATAGCCTGGTTCTGTTGTATAAACACACTGTGGTTCATATATGGACAGTGACTAATTTTAGATTGGTAGGCCTTAACAGATGTATTTGTCGGGATGCTTTTGTGAAAATTATTTGTTTTAAATCTGACACATTTTTGGAAAATATGTACATGAAAAAATATAATGTTTAGTGAAATGAATCAGACACACAGCTTAAATACTATATGGTATCTTTCATTTGAATGAGCAAATTACAAACAAAGAAAATGGTAAAAGATGGTTAGAAAAGGACAAAGGGACAGATGTCTTGCAATAGACACGTGTTCAAGGGAACAAGAATGAGAAATGAAGAGGAGGGGAAGGAGAAGTGGGAAGAATAAAGATGTGCCATGTGAGGGAACCGAATGACTTCAGTTAATGTGAGCATTGTGTGCCTTAACATGAGCAAAGACAAGTGGTATCAACAAGCGTGAAAAGGGGATGGGGAGCCAGTGAGGGGCAGGAAACAAGCTGGAGTCTGCCCATGTAACAGCTCCCTAGATGTGTGCCAACTGCATAAATTGCAAATGTGTATTAATAAAATAAATGAGAAAGAGATTTTAAAAAAAACCAATTAAGCATTTAGACAAAAAGATTCAAATATAAATTCTTCTATTTTTAATTTTTTCCTTTAGAAATTATATTTTATGCTGGCGGCAGCCTGAAGTTTCATTGCACTGACTAGCCAAATAATTGCACGTAAATTAATAATTTTCAGTTGAGAATAAGAAGAGTTGGTGAAGGACTAACACAGCTGCTCTAGTTCAGCTGGGTTATGCCAGATTTTTATAATATGCACATGCACTTTTGTGGATATACGCTGAGTCATTTTCTGTTCAGATCCATTAGGTCAGAAACTGCTAATTTTGAATTATTTTGGATATTACCTTTGTTCTTAACTCTTAATTTAGTAGAGCTTTAACCTGAGCAGTTTAGAATTTCATATGCGCTCAGACATGTTTCCTTAGTATGCATATTTTATTAGTTTTTGCTTGTCTTCTAGGTAGATAAATTACAACGATAAAGGGAGAAATAGAGGTGAGGCCTACTGCAATTTAGGGACCCTTGGTGGAAGTGGCATCATAAGGAGAAATGAATTTCTTTTCTAGTAATTAATTTGTTTATGTGAAGTTGGTTTTACATTTTTAACTCATAGAAATGTTCAAATTTTACATATAAACTGGGTCTCCTATAATGCTTTGATACATGTGGGCATTGTGTAATATCTAAGTCAGGTTAAATATATTCATCTCCTCAATCATTTATCATTGTTTTTGATGAGAACTTTGAAAATCAGACTCATTTCTTCTAGATTTTTTTGTGTTCCTGGAACTGTGCCTTCTGTTACTGTCTTTAGTCACTCTGCCTTGCAGCAGCACACCA
This sequence comes from Petromus typicus, assembly GCA_004026965.1. Lineage (NCBI taxonomy): Eukaryota > Metazoa > Chordata > Mammalia > Rodentia > Petromuridae > Petromus > Petromus typicus. The sequence continues at coordinate 33,864 of PVIR01001629.1, read as the reverse complement.
GAACCTCTTGCGCCCATCTGACTTGGTAGCTACCGGTCATCCTTCCCTGCCCTATTCTCCCAGCCTCTGGAACTGCCTTCCTATTCTCAACTTCTATGAGATCAGCCTTTGTTTAGTTTCCACAAAGCCCTGGAAATCATTCAGTACTTGCCTTTCTGTAGCCTATTTCCCTTCTCACAGTGCTCTCTGGTTTGATCTGTGTTGCCACTAACACCACGATCTCGTTCCCTTTTATGGATGAATGATGTCCCGTGATGTGTGTAGATACTCCATGTTTTCTTTATCCATTTGTAAGTTGATCGATGTTTAGTTCCTTTCCTTAGCTATTGTGAATGGTGCTGCAGTGGCCATGAGAGTACAGATATCTTTTGAACATACTGATTTCACTTCCTTTGAATATATACCCAGTAGCGGGATTGCTGGATCGCATGGTAATTCTGTTTAATGTCTTGATGAGCCTCCATATTGCGTAACAATTATTTCTTTTAGTATATGCTTTAAAAGTATTTGAAAGCCTCACTACTCATTCATGTTAAAAATTCTTTGTGTTATCCACTTCTTTATGAGTTCTTTGGGTTTAAATAGATACTACTGGAGGAGTATTAATTAATTTTGATAATGGCTTTGTTTAAAAGGCTGATTGAAGCCTTGCTGGGAAACCTTCCTGTGTTTCCTTGCATTGCATGACCAAGTTCTCACTTTCTTCGTTTTTAGACCTTGAGAGTTAGGAGGGAGCCTGGGGTCTTGGAGACGCGCCAGGGTCTGAGGGAGCATTATGTTCCATAGAGAAAAGCAGAGCCGCCTGCTGGCCGGCCTCTTACCCATCATTAGTCATGACACAACCTAGTTATGTGTCCAGGGAAAGGAAATATCCCTGGTTTTATCTAATTTTCGGCCACTCATAAGACTGGATTTCTGTTTCATGAAATTAAACCCATTTCTCCTTTGAAATAGCTTTTATGATAGAAGCTTCTCAGGGGTCTCTAAAGTCTCCTTTATGGTGAAACATTGAGTAGTAATATAATTATCCAACACAATTCCACAACCTATCTGTTTTGTTGTAGATTTTTTCCCCCTTGTTTTCTTATTTTGGACGGAAGCCTTTTCTCAGAAATCAGCATAATGCTGACAATTAGATTAACTGGGATAAAATATTCTAATGTGCCACTTTTCATGGGCTGCCCTTCAGATGACTTTGAGCTGAAAGCCTGCCCCTCCTGCTCAGTGGAACAACTTCCTTAGGTCTGTGTCCTGAGAGTTGGCGAGTAAGCTGGCCTTCAGCAACGGGTTCTTGTCTCAAACCATCTCTGGCCCAACAGCATTTCTCCTGTGAATGTAGTGCCTTCTCCCAGCCTCTGGAGAGGTGGAGCTTGTTCTGGGCACAGTTTTTTGTTACCGTATGAAAAACCAAGAACAACAGATCTACTTCCTTAAACAATGCACAAAAGAGTCGTATATACTTAGACAAATGGACTTGTGAGTAGCAAATTGGCAGATTCAAGCTTTTTTTTTTTTTTTTTTTTGCTAGAATAAGTCATTATTTTGATAAATTAATTTGGACCCTAGTCCAGTAGTCTAGGCAGAAGTAGTTCAGGTGATCAAAGGTCTCCTTATGGCAGATCTGTTTGTTATGGGATTCTTTATTACACCACCACCAACAAAATCCCCCAAAACAAAAACCAGAACTGTAACAAGGCTTGATGTTGGAAAGGTGGTGCCAGGAATTGAATATGCAGAGATGTTAAAATCTTTAGCCTTTAATCTTTAAAAGTTTTGTCTGTTAGATTACTTTTTAAGTTTAAAAAGTTCCACTTTCATCCTGCCTTACTAAACGACCATATATGTGAAGGAAATGTCAAGGATAAGCCAACTGAGCTTTAGAGATTTTTCTTCAGAGCTGTCTTGGGCTTAACCTTAAACAGCTGATGTAGCTTGGAACTGGGCTTCTCATCTTATGGCTCTCTGGTGGGTTGGGGAGATGTCCCCAAAGGGGATCAATTGCTATAACTGGCAGGAACCAGGCCAGATAGCTTAGATAATGTCATATTGTTATTACATATTGCAAAGATCAGATTGACTGTGTCCCATAATTTGCAAATGACACTACCATAGGTTTAAACTTGAATCTAGAAGTCAGAGAAATGATTTATGAGTCGCAGAGTTCTATGTGGTAAGGGTACCCCAAGCAAGGTGTATTTGTTCGCCTTGAAACCACTCCCAACATAATGAATAGGGGCTTGCAGGAAAAACAGAAAACCTCATTGTAATGTTGTGCTCTTATGAAGAACAAGGCTGGTTTGACCCTTTGTGAATGGTCCTCATAAATTAGTACCCTTTGAAGTATGTTTATTTTTCTGTATTGTATAACTAATTAGGGACAAAGGAAAGAAATGCGGTGGCCAAAAGGACTCCAGAAGAAAGCTTACAAGACAGATTTTATTCCACAACTATTAAATTTGTCTTGATTCCTTTGTGTACATGCGGGAGTTTACAGAGCAGTTTTCATACTGCAGGACAAGCCAGTGAGAGAATTAGCAGTCGGTTACGGATGGCTCAGAGGGAGCTGCCAGTTCATGTGACATCTACATCTTGCTTTGAGCCCCACAGTCAGAGGCATCCCCTCTGCTCCAGGCAACGGAGAAAGGGAATGTGCGGCCCAGCCAGGCTCGAGGGAGGATATCTGTTTCTCTTGTTTTTGAACAGAGAAAAAAGAGATTTGTAGCTCCTAAGAAGCAAGATTTGTGTAACACTTCACATGGTCGCTTGGCTTGTGTTGTTATCCTTGAACACCGTGTGTTGGCTGCAGAGATAGAAACTACAGGGAGGCCTTGAGCAGGCGCTGCTGATGGGCTGGACTCACCACATCCGGGTCTCACCGATCAGGGAGGCTGCCGCTCTGAGTCCCATGCTGCAAGCCCCCTGTGGACACTGTGTGGGACACCTGGCGTGAAGGGACGGGAGCTGGAACACCAATGGGTAGGAAAGCGATACAAGATTTATTTCAAAGCACAGGTTTCTAGTTTTCTTTTTCAGTTTTGAAATTGGGCAACAAGGGATTCTAGCATTTGTGTATTTCTCTTAAGGAAACTGATATTTTGATGCAATAGTGTACACTTCTGGGTTTTGTCCTGTCTTTTGTGTCTTCTCAGGGGTATCTCCTGGGGCAAGCATTTCCACACCTTTTCTGACATGTGAAGCTAAAATTATATTCCTTTAGTTGCTAAGAAGGATCTTTGGAAAAGATCCTGTGGCGAATTATTGTGATAAATTGATAAAATTATTTGACATTCCTTAGCTATGTGTCCATATATTATTATGACATTTTAAACCTTTCATTTTAAAATGTTGTCTTTGTTTCCTAAGGAAATCTTTTGAGGAATATGATCTCTGCTAATAAAGAATCTAAGAATAAAGTCCTAAGGGAAAGGACTTTTGCTCCTTTCAGTTTAAGTCAGTTTCTCTTGTGCACATTCTGTGTTCCAGGTATTGCATTTTAAAGAAGAAACAGCCACTTAAACTCATTCTTGAAAGATAAACTTCCTACTTTTGTCTGGAGCAATGGCCCCTAGACCAGAAGAGAGAGTTGCTCGCCCTCACATCTGGGAAATAGAACTTAGGGCCAGATGCAGGTCACGTTTTCTCTATCTATTATAATAATTTTCAGGGAAAAGGACTATAAATGGAAGCTTTTATTTGTACACACCCCAGCCTGATGCGCTTTCCAAGGGAGTCTGCACCAAGGTAGGTTTTGAAGTTGAGTTCTTCTTGCTCTTCTCCTTCGGGAGTCCCTTCCAGTGCACATGGCGAGTTTTGAATGTACCCATGGGGCTAAGGTTGAATATTGCCAGCAGCCAAAGAACTTCATAATACTTCTCATAAAGGAAAAAAGTTAAGCTTGCTGTTTTCATAGATTTCTCAATAGCACTTGAATACTGGCAGCTATCTTTGCACTATTTTATCTAAAACACCAATAGACATGGGCTTTACAACTGCCAGAATTTGGAGGTTAAAAGGGCAGTCATGGGAGAAATGGAGGGGGCCTGAGGGAGAGTGAAGCAGGGAAGAGAAATCTCGGCCAAGCTGTGTGTCCTGCTACAAGGCCCAGGGGCATTACCAAGGCCCGTGTTGCCTCTCAGCTCTTGCCCTGGTGTGGGCATGGAGCTGTGTAGGTTGAAATTTAGAAAGCTTTCTTCAGCCCCACCTTGTGTTCCCACATACCTGATTTCACTTCCTACACCCGTAGCTGTGGCGTTTGTACTTTGTAGGTCGGCCAGAATGTGCGCACGCAGGGGGCGGTGTACATATGAGCCAGCATCTGATGAGAGGGCTGGGCCCGGGTGTAGGCAGTCTGCTCCTTTAATATTTCTGTAGCTCCGTTTGTGTTTGTGTGGTTATTTCTTCTCCTCCGTTTCAAAGTGCTGATTCCTAGTGGTCTTATTTTTTCTTGATCTGCTTAAGGCTTTTTATTCTGGGGCAGATTTTCCTCCATTAGGTCTGTCTTTTCCTTATTATATTGTAGAAGACACAAGTATATCTAATCTTAAATGAATCAATTCCTGATTTTAAAAAAAGATAGTTTCCCATTCTTACAGTATGGGTCTCCTATGTTTCCTCTCAAAACTTTACACTTTGTGGTCTTGATTTTTTGTGGTTGTTGGTTTGATGTGTTTTCTATGGTGAGAACACTGCAAGTGAGGCAAAGTCAAGAGGCCCTTGGAGTAATGGAGGCATGATATGTTAAGAACTTAAGTTTCAAGGTAAAAAGTATAAATCCTTGATGTTCTGTTTGCTAGATGAGTGAGCTTGGTCAACTACATAACTGCATCAAGTTTCTGGCTGCTGGGAGTTAAAGATAATTATAGAACCTATATTATACAGTGGCTGTCAGAACTGAATGAGATAATGATATAAAGTACAAGATAATGATATAAATGTCAGCTCGTTTAGGATCAGGGAATGTGAGGGCTTTTATTGGTTCTTCACTAAGCAGGACATTCATGTGATTGTTCTGGTTTATTTCTCTACTTTAAATCTTCTGAGTTTTTTGTTTTGTTTTGTTTTGTTTTTTGTTTTTTAATGTTTTCTTCCAAATGCCCCAGCCTCACCCTAGGTAGGCAGCAACTTATATACTGATTTTCTTCTTGGTTGATCGCACTTCCTTTCTCTTCTTTTCCATCACAATCCCCTTTGCTGATCATTATGGTTTAGATCTACAGCGTCTTCCAAAGTCTCCTGAGTGTGGAATTCGATCGGGTCAGGGGTGCAGTACTCGTCAGGGGCTGGGCGTGCTCTTTGGAGGGGGGGTGGGGACATGATCTGGGAAGTCCATTCTTGTCCTTGCTTCCTCCCTTCCCTGCTTCCTGGCTCCTGTGGTTGGACAACTTTCCTCTGCCATCCTGTCTGTGCCTTGGAGCCAGCCCATCATGGACTGAGCTAAAATAAACCTCTTCTGTAAGTTTTGGTTGTCAGTGTTTTGCCCCAGTGCTGGGACAGTGACTAGGACACCAACTGTATGCTTGATACTAAAAGTGGGGGCAGGGTGAGGGTTAAAGTCTTCTAATGGTGCTGGGGCTCATATGTAGAGTGTAATATTTCTCAGTCTGGGGCTTTTGATGTGGGCCTCTGGCATCCAGGACGAGGGCAGTGTGTGGACCCTTCCTGACTGTGGATGCGTGGCTTGTTTTCTGATTGTGTTTTTATCCTGACTGGCACTGTCGACTTCTGCAAGCCACTTGTGAGACACAATGAGTCTGCGCTGTGCCTGCTTGTCAGTAATGACAGAAAAATGCAAGGCAGCTTCATTTGTCACCCAAACAAAACAGCATCCTGGCGGGTTAATAGGGAGGGTTCCAGTTCACCTGTGGTGCCAGGAGAGAAAAGGGGGCCCGAGGCACAGTAGGTTGCCACAGATCCTCTGTTGAGTAGATGGGTGGTGGACTTGAATCATATGCTTGACCAAATACTAACAAATGAGAGAGAAATGGTTTGCGCAGCCTGGAAAGGAGGTCTGGCATAATAGCCCCTTAGCACCTAATGAGTACCTGCTGCCCAGAGCGTGGGATGACAGCACGTTTGTCTTACTGGCATACCTGGTATCCTACATGAATGCAATTATAATGCCTCCTAAACAGGTGGCCAGCTCCCTTCAATTATGCTTTGAAATATAACTAGAGGGAAACTATTTTGAAACACGCCACATATCTATTTAGTGACTGTTTATTGTAATTGTTGTATTAAAAGATCAGACAGTGAATACAACTGCCAAGACAACCCCCATCCCCCTGCAATACTGGGTCTCACCATTCAAGAGAGTCCAGACCCATATTTATTCTCATTACAAACTTTCCAACATGCCTAAGTGAGCTGTGCTGATGCTTCTTCTTCTTTATACATCAATCAACCCGAGGCTTGAAAGTTAAATGGTTTCCCCAAAGTGATAGCTTGGTAAGTGCTGAAATCCAGATCTTTCAGCCCTCTGGTCCGCCCCCTTTTGCACAGTATAACTTGGAGTTTGAGTTCTTAACGCTGTGCGCCAGTGTGCATGTTGCACAGTTCAGTCCAAAAATGTCCCCGTATGTGAGAACCAAATGTTGGGTGCCATCTTAGAGTTCTGACAAAGACTTTAGCATTCAACTGGTCTGTACTAGTTCTAACTAAACTAAATTATCACTAGCCTAAGAAAGGCTAGTGCCACATCCATAAAGTACATCTCAGTGTCATACATCACAGTACAGTTTTTTCTGGGATGATTGTGTATGCGATGTTTTTTTTCCCAGACACCTTTCAACCAAGGGTGGTTATGATCTGAGTATCTCAAATGCATCTGGTGCAAAAAAGAAATTTCAGCAAGCAAAACCCTACCATTACATTCGTGTCACTCCTTTTCCATGCTTGGCTTTGTGATCCAGCCAAGCCTGATCTGTTGTGTTCCTCAGAAGGTCCTGTTTCTATCTTCCCTCCAAGGTATTTCTATTTGCAGTTCTTACCCTGGACTCACCAGTATCACATCTTTTTTGTGAAAAATGCTACAGGCTTGAGCAGAGAATGAGAAAGGAACAGGCTGTAAGACATGACCCTTTCCTCATCCTCACTCAGAATCCTGAAGCGATGCAGAGATTGGTGCCCAGGGCAGACTCTCTCTTCTACTCTCCATGTAAACGTTTGTCAGTTTTTTTCCACTGTATTTAATTTTGCTCATCATTTTTGGCATTCTCACAAACGTCTGTAAACTTTCAAATCATAACACATGATATAGGCTGAAATATTTTAAACTGGACATCTGTTTTCTTAGAAGCTAGTATCCTTATTTCTGTTTACACTGTGTCTAAGCCCAGACCTATACTTCAGTGATTTCGTGGCCCAGATACCTATTGTATTATTCTGAACAAAAGTGAGTCTTCTGTGTGCTTCCTGAAAGGCAGGGATTTGTCCACTGATGTATGCACAGGACTTAGCCCTCAGAAGTGCTCTCATGCAAAGTTGCCTGCCGAATAACTTAGATACACAAGTTGAGACCATGAGTATGTACAAGAAGTGTTCAAAGTATGTAGTGAATGTTTAAATTTAAAAAATTAATTAGAGTGAAAGGCGCATTGTCTTTCATCCCCTTAAAGTACTTTTCCCTAGCTCAGACACACTTTGTTGCCATTTCCTGGAAATCCTCTTTCATGAGTGTTTTTATGAGGTTTGATTAAACAGTAGAGTGAATGTTGCCACTGAATGCCATTCCAGCAGAAGGGCAGGCTGTGAAAACATTACGGTGTGTCCTTGCCCACCTTCTTCACTGAATCTGGCATTCAGAGACTTCTGATCCTTTCCAAAGTGAAAGTGACCATGAAAGGTAAATATTTTGAGTTTATTCGGGACATTGAGGCAGCTACAACAGCACAACTAAAGACATTTAGTGAAGAGGGCTTCCAGAACTGCTTTGGAAAGGGACACGAACCACGAGATAAGTGTCAGAGTCAGGGTGAATATTTGGGGGATGGTTAAAGATAACGTGTCTTTACTGTGATATTTTCAAAACATCAAACATTTACTGTTAAATTTAATCATTTGAATCACACTTTATATGGGGCTTTCTAAATCAGGTAGAACTTACTGTAATAAATTGAATTTTTGTAAACTAGTAAGAAATACTTTGGTTTTCAAAAAACTTATTATATTAAATATATTTCAGTGGCTCCACTCAGGATTTGTGAAACATTACAATATATCTGAAAATATATAAGTACAGTATATCTAAATTATTTGCATATAATAATATCATTTGTTTCTTGATTATCGTACCAAACCAACTTTAGCTTTAGTAACTTAGTAAATGTTTAAGGCTATTTCCTGGCTTAGCAATAAATAATGTAGATGTAATATTACTTATAAAAGTCACAAAAACTTTATTTGATGTTGCTTTTTGGTGACCTCCCTTTTACCTGGTAGATAGCTCTTCAGAGCTGATTGAGAAGACAGTGTCCTAAAAGAGAGACCATTGGGATAAATTATGCTAATCATTTATTTATAAAAAGTAACAGATCCCAAACTTGGCTGTGCATTAAATAACTGGAGAATCTTATGGAAAGTTTAATGACCGTGTCCCACTTAAGAAATCTTGATTTAGTTGTTCTGGAGAGGACTTTGAATGTGTCAGTCTGTTCTAAAAGCCCCATCGCCCCTTCCATGTGTGTGTGTGTATACAGTACTTATGAATGTTGATGAGAGAGAGAGAGAGAGAGAGAGAGAGAAAGAGAGAGAGAGGAGCTGAGGGAGTTGAGAGGGAGAGACATACACTCACTACTGGTGCCCAGAAGTGCCAATATTCCCCAGCTTTTCTTTTGCATACTCCTCTCTTCCCTCATAGATATACTGAATTTTATAAGAATCATTTCTTTGCTTTTTAAAATTCAAATCTTTATTGGTACGTTATAAATACACATCCTCAGCACATTCAACATTGAGAGTTTGTACCAGAAAATGATCCTTGCTTTTTTAAATTTATAGTCCCATTCCTAAATGTGTACGTAGGCATGTTTGGTTTTTACTTGAATTTTCTATTAATTTAAATCATCCTTATATATTCTTTAGTGACTTGAATATTTCTACTTTCCGTTATACTTGACATTCTCTTCTGTTAGTCTATCCTTCATTTTTAAAATTGAAATATTTATTGGTACATTACATATACACATCATGATTGCACTCAACAATGAGAATTTGTACCAGTATATGACACAACTTAATTCTCATTTTTATTGTAAAAAAAATCAAATGATTGCATTGAAGTTGATTGTATTATTGATGGGCATTAAGATTAGTTCTAATTTTGAAGACTTGTTTATGCATGTTTCCTGGTGTACATGAAGCATACTGTTTTGTATGAAGGAATGGAACTGCTATGAACTTACTGTAGTGTCTTTAAGTTTATTAGGTAATGTCACTGTGTTCTACAAAGTGCTTGTGTCAATTTATATTTGTCCAGCAGTGGTTGTGAGTTCCAAAGTGCTTGGTTAATTAATTAATTAATTTCATTTTGTTTTCAGTGGGTTTTATGGTTTAGAGCAGGTTTAAATTTCTAGCAAGCTAAATAGAAGTACAGAGATTTCCCACATAGCCCCTGGCTCCGAACATGCCTCGCCTGCCCATTGTCATCCTCCCTGGTTACGGGGGTTTTTTTTGTAATGAATGAATTTATATTGACAAATTAATTTTTCAATCCTCTAAGCTGCATTTCCTGCTAATTGAAAAGGACAGTCAGACCTTGTAAAATAATGGCTCAGAATGCAGACCGATCAAGGAACAAACTCACTTTCTTTTCATAATAATCTAATCATCTCACCAGCTTGGTTCTCCTGTCCCAGGTGCTCTGGAAGTCCCTGGCTAGGTGCCATTTTCCACTCTGCATTGCTCACTATGCGGGCAAGAGAAGGTAGAGTATTTTTCGGGACTTGGGCTATTTATTTAGACAGCCTCAGTCTGTGGGTGAAGAAGCTCACGCTGTCCTACAGAGCGGGCGTGCAGACTCAGAGCTTCCTTCTGTGTGGGGCAGAGCGGCTCTTGATGTGCCCATATGGGAGTGACATCTGGAGTGGAGTGGGCCAACCTGTCCAGCTCTCTCCTGTGTCTGGGCCACACCTTGTAACATTTGCCTTAGTAGCTTTGCTTAGTTGTATTAGTTCAGATAATTCTGAGTATCAACTAACCAAGAAGAAATATATTTATTTGGAATTTTAAAAAATTTTAATTAAACAGTCCTATCTCTGCCAAATCACATAATCCCTTTCTGCAGTTTGTTTTTCTGGGTGGTGTTTACGTATCTGAAACTCTCTAACAAGCAGAATTATTTATATATGTCATGATGCATTCTATTTCAAGTCATTTGCCTTCTTCTGGATGTTCATATCAAAGGAGACAGCACTCTCACAACAGTCTGGCCAATTTCTTACTTATGTCTATTTTTTAAAAACCTCAGAAGATCCTCTTTCCCGTGCGTTCCCTCCAGCCCCGAAAGTGGGAGGAGATAGAGGCACCAAAGGGCAACAGTGAGCCCTTGAGGCCACACAGTCACTGTTTTCTGCTTGTGACACATGGAGAGGTGGCTCTAGAGCTGAGTACAGGGCGCTGATCTTGGGTGTGGAGGCTCCCCCGGCAGAGGAGACTGCCGCACACGTACGGCCTTATTCAAATTGAAGGCAGCAAACGGCACCCCAGATCTAACCATACTTGGGGCACTCTAGCCTCCACAGGCAATGCCAGTCTAGGGAGAACCATCTACGTAATTAATATCATATTCTCCTCTGCCGGCGCTGTCATTTTAAAAAGGAACTCTGAGGGCTTAGTTGTTCCCATGAGTTTGTGTTTTGTTTTTATTTGAGGGATAAGAAAATTTCAACCTTTGCAACTGTGAGACATTCATCACCAGGCGCAGGCCAGGGAAAGTCCATCCTAGTGTGGCCAGCTAGTGTCTCATCCTGATGCTGACCGCCTGTCTCCGCCAGGAGGTGAATTTGTGCGTTTGGTTACCCAGTCCCCGCAAGTCTCTTCCAGATTAGTATTTAAAAAGGAAAGAAAATGCAAATATTGTCAAACATCCCTTTCCAGGAATCTGTTAAAAATAAGAAACTCTGCTTTCTCACCAAATGAGAATAATGGTCAGAAAAAAGGATCAATAAAGATTTGTTCTCTAACAGCCACCTCGGCTCTTATGAAGTATTTAAAGATGAAGATGTCTATAACATTGCATAGATATCTGGTGGCAGCGTGCTGCTTGTCTGTTTTTAGATGTTTTGGCATTTTGATTGTTATTTTTCCGGGAGGATCTGTGCCATGTCACACAGTCACACGATGGAACAAATATTCAGAAAACCTGTTGGCATTTCACAGTGATAAAGATGCCTTTAATACTTAAAACATCAAGCTTTATGTTTATTGACATAGAGATATAAGTAGCAGTATAAACCAATTAAAACATGAGCCTTTTTCTTTAGTATTCTTGTTCAGGAGAGCATTTCCTCCTAATTCTTTTCATTTAGAGTTCTGGGTGAGGTCGAGATCACTGTCTACCACAGTAAAAGGGACACAACTTCCATGGAGCCTGAGCAAGTCGTGTGTGCTTGGGTGAGGGGGTGGCAAGGCTGGAGTGTATGAAAATCTGAAGTTTGGTTTATTGAGAGTCTTTTATTTGGAGTGACAGTAGGTGATGGGAGGCTTGGAGAGGAACTGGGAGGTATGGGTAAGGATTATGGTAATTCTACTGTTAGTTTTAGACCTTTATCCTGTCTGTTGATGCTTCCTACTGAAGGGTACGTTAGTCTTGAGGGAAGTTTCTATGATAAACTATCGCTCATTTGTTTGGGCAAGACTGTATGGGGAATTATAGTTATGCTCATGCAGACAGTGGAGCAATACAGTCATGTTAATGTGGCAGTGTGATGTGAGGAAGTAGGCAGTTTTGTCCTCCATGTCCGAATTCTATAGCAGAGTCCATAGTTCCTGTTCTTAGTTTACCCAGGAGGTACCCAAGGTAGATCCAAGAAAGAAATCCTCCATGCAGCAGTACAGTCAAATGCTAACAGCTAACTTTCCTAGGAACTCACCGAGGAGAGAACCGTTGGTCATTTTTTCATTTATCCAGTCAGGAAATATGCATAGAGTACACACTATGGGCTAGGCACTGCCCTGTTAGCACTGGAGTCACCAAGGGATAGAAGACAAAGTTCCTGCCTGATGGGCCTTTCATTCTGTGTGATGCAGTTCGCTGGACTCTCTTTAAGTTACAAACACAGTCAAGGACATGACTTTGCTGGAGCTCATGTGTGGCTTACATTTTCATGCGTGTTTCCTGTAGCAGACCTTGAATACTGGGGTTTTCATGTTTAGATTATTAATAGAAAACTTGTCAGAGATGCCAACGTCTGTCCCGTTTAAGGGTCTAACTTTTACCTGTTTACTTATTTTTTAAGACATTGTTTTTTTCAGCTGCCCAGGCTGATCTTGAACTTCTAGTCTCAGGTGATCCTCCAACCCCAGCCTCCTCAGTACAGGGACTACCGGCACAGATCTAGTTTCTTTAATGTAGGCAGATTTGTTCATTTACATATTTATGACACAGTGTCTGCCATGGGCCAACTGTGCTCCAGACACTTAGCCACTGCAGTAGGAATACAGGTGTAAAAGCTTTATCCAAATTAGGTCATTCAAGTGCACACAAGTACTAATTGTACAGCCGAGTGCCATTCAACTCCACAGATACTTAATGACTTTAATTTACTAGATGCTATGCTAGGCATTAGGAATAAAAACTCCAAGGACCTATGAGCCTGTAAGGTGATACAATCAGGAAACAATCATAATGTAGAGCAACAAACGTCACAGTGGAAACCAAGACACAAAGAGTCCTTTGTCCAGGGCATTAAAATAGGCCCAGGCCTAGCTTTGGCAATATTGAAATAGATCATCACAAAGATGATGATCTCAAGATTTCTGGACCTATGAAGCCAGCTGCTAATGTAGCTTTTCATTAGGAAGGAGCAGCTTTGAAGACAAAGGGTAGAGACAGAGGCTTCTTTGTGGTTTTGGCCCCCAGCCTGCCTTGAGAGGGTAAGGAGAGCTCACTGAAAGGTACCTTGGAAATTGGCAAGTGTTTGCTTCCAAATGATGGTCTTTTCCTAGAGCCTGCTTTCCACAGGTGACTTCTTGCATGTTTAATGACAGTTGATGGCAGGGTGTAGTTTTTGGGTGCAAAGGACCTCATACCAGTGATGAGTGGACTCGACCCCAGCGTTTTCCAGCTTCTTGACATTGAACAAATCCTTGGACTTCTCCACATAAACAGAGTCAGGTGTTGGGATCAGGTGCTTTTTTTCTGTTCTTCTAGCTTTGACATTATATTATAACTAAATGCATTGTGTTTTTGATGAAATGTGTGAGACAAACTTTGGAAATGGAGGGATAAATATCACATGCTTTTCTTTCTCTACAGTATCTCTACACAGAGAGTCTCTTCTACACCTGGCTGTGAGATGGGGCCTGGCTAGACTTTCCCAGTTCCTCCTGTGTCTGCCTGGGGGCGTCCAGGCCTGGGTGTTACCCAACGAAGAGGGTGCCACACCATTAGACTTGGCCACACACGGCGAACACTCCAAGCTTGTGGAAGACATCACAAAGTGAGTTTAGCTGCTTGATAGTTTCTCTTTTGATCTGTGTCTGTAAAGTCTGCTGGTCTCTGGAAAAATGGGAATAATTAAACCATAAGCTAATGTTGGGGTTTTTTTTAATATTAGTTATCATGTATGAAGAACAATAATTGCAAAAGCAGATATAGTTGTTATTAATATTTCATGGAGAGAAATGGGAAAAAAAATCTCCAAAGGCTCTGTAAGACAAAGATAAAAAGTTTGGGCAACTGTAGCCTAACCCCTGTTTATCTATGAAGTTTCAACTTACATATCATTTCTTCTTTGGAGCAGCCTTCTGTGTTATGATGTTTTATGATTATGATTAATTTATAATATTAATGGAAATTTGTAATTATGTGTGGGACCTCTTGTTTCCTCTATGCCTCCCTCCTAATAATTTGAGAAGTTGGATCATTTCTGTTTACATTTCTGCAGTTTCTTTTAGTGTAGTGTCCTCCCTGTAATTTTCATTGAAGGAAAATAGATTTTTGCTGGGTCAGTGAATCACAGACAAACTCTCTGGTACTATTTAGGGCCTGATGAAATAATGGAAAAGTAACTATAAAGATATCTATGTTGATGATGGTATCAACCCTTCCATTAATGAGCCTAATGTTTATTATTTAGAATGGTTTAGATAGGCCATTATTCTTAACGTTTAGAAAGAACATTTATAATTAGTGATTGTATTATTTTAATATATGATATAAATTGAAAGATTCATTAAAGACTAAAGTGTTATATAAATATTAAATATGTCAAAGAGTATTATTACATGATATGTCTTAATGGATTTTTCTTTTTTGGCTCATAGCACGCTTTGTAATTCATGATTGATTTTACAGTGAATAAATAGAGTAGAAATTAGAGGCTTTTAAATACTTTTATTTAGTCAGATGCCTATCAGTCAAGAGACAGCCTCTCCTCAGGGAATCTCTCTTTGGTTTAACATGACCTCACTTTCTTCGCTCTAAGAGGTTGGGCAAAAATGTATCCTTTGCTTCAGTCATCCTGGGTTGTTCAAGGTTCTGTTGAAGTCCTGGAGGCAGATTTCTCCATCCCTTTGTAGCTATGTATCTTTTTCATGTGTCTGAGATCAGGAGATATTACATTTTTTAAAGTTTACATGTTTAATAAAAGCTTTTGTGGATTAGATTCGAAGTAGACTACAAACTCAATTCTTATACGATAGAACATCCACATTCTAAATTAATAGCAGCCATCTTACTGCTGAGGTTGAGTGCATTCACTTCAGTGACTTTTGTCGGCCTGGAGAGTTCATTTCTGGAAGTCGGAGTTTTTATCGTAATTAGTGTAAAGAGTTTGAGGAGTTTCCCCAAATCTTAGAATACAACTGCTCTTCACAGATCTTTTTATCACTCTGTACGATAAAGATAATATATATTTCAGTGGAAACACAGGTGCTCCTTATCCTGTGATGGGGTTATATCTCCATAAACTCATTGTAAGATGGACTCTCATGGTGAAGATGTGTTTACCACACTGAACCTACAGAACAACATGGCTTAGCAACACAGTCCACTGTGTGTCCCAGCTGAGTGCTCTGCTGTTAGGTGGCTGACTGGGAACTATGGCTCTGTGCCGCTGCCCAGCATTACTAGTTTGGGAAAAAGTCACAATTCATCATTGGAAGTAAGATTTCTAATGGAACTATATACTTTCTGTACCACGCTTAAGAAGAAAAATTGTCAATCAAGCCAGCTCAAGTTAGAAACTGTAAAGCAATGAATGTTTATTCATTAACAAAATGGAGTCATAATAGAAGGGGAAAGAGGCACAGAGCTGTTTTTGTGAATTGAGAAATTTGGGAACAATCTGATGGGATGTGACAACATGCTGAATATTACTATTTTCTTTTTTCCTGAGGCGTTGTTGCTGTTGCCTGACCTTGTAAGCCATCTAGACTATTGTTTTACTAGCTATGAAGCCTACATAGAGCTAATAAATATGCACTTGTTTTTAGCCAAGATAGAACGGAAAATAAGCTTACATTTGAGAATGTAGTTTGGGGATATTGTTCCTTTGTTAATGAATATATTCACTAATACACACGATTAAATTTATGCATGTCTTAATTTGCATGACAAAGGAATTCGCAACAGTGGTCCTAGTATGTTATGAATATCTCAGTTGTTTGTAACAGCCAAACCTCACTACCTCCCTAGAGATCATATCTGTTTTTCACTGTAATGAACTAATAAGCCACTGGCTGCCAGCTAATTTGTTCTACATGTGGCCGTGTTAAAAGGAGAGACATTTTTCAGATTAAAAGGAAAATGAAATATTGAGGTAAATTTCTACATTTGAAAGTCACTACTGTATAGAAATCTTTAAAGTATATGTAGATTTCAAATTCTTTTCTCTAAGCAGCTTCTCTAGAAAAAAAAGTGATGGCTTTACTAGTATCTGTTTATGTGATCTTACTTATTTGTTGCATGAGGAGGATGATTTTCAAGGATCGTTTGCCAGTTGGATGTGTAGTATCTGGGGAGAAGGGGTCTGGGGCTCTTCGGGGTGGCACTGTCAAAGCTGCATGTGGATTGTGACTGTGATGTTTCAGTTTTCAGGGCCCACGTTCCCCAGGCTTCTCCCGAGCGAGGCTCAGTGAGGACGCTTCCCTGCAGTATGTCCACTCGTCAGACACACTGACTCTAACCCTCAACCACACGGCTGAGCACTTACTGGAGGCAGATATTAAACTCTTCCGAAAATACTTTTGGGACAGAGCCTTTCTTGTTAAGGTTTGTGCCGGTTTCTTTGGTGCACAGATGTGCGTGCTTCTGGGGAGAACGCGGGCCTCGGGTCACTGTTTTGGGATCAGTGCTTCTTGGAGTCTGCACTTTTTTTAATTCAATGAAACACTGGGGTGTTGAAATTGGAAACTGTTAGAGTGTGGAATGATGATTATTATATATGTGGGCAGTAGGAAAATAGTTTGTATAATAATCTTGATCCCTGTAGTTTTCTGAGCCAGCCCAACCCGGGGTTGGAATTTAGCATTCTCACATTTGATATTTTCTCTGCACTTATTTTAATACTTGAGTGTATCATAGTTCTTGTCTAAAGCAGTTGCATTTCGGACTATGTATAATATCTATCCCTGGGCTTTCTTATTAGGACTTAGATGTAGTTAAGCTTTTGTCCCAGTGTATACATAAGAACAGGTAAGAGGGCCAGGGATTTAGCTCAGGGGTTTTGGCACCTGCCTGACAAGTACAAGGGCCAGGGTTCGATCTCTGGTAACCACACAATAATACTGGAGTTGGCGACTCAGGCCCACCAGCAACCAGAACAACATACCACAGTGCTGGGCATGGTGGCTCACACTTGTAATCCCAGCACTCAGGAGGCAGAGGCAGGAGGATTGCTGTGAATTCAAGGCTGAGCTCAGGGCCGACCTGAACTACAAAAAAACGTATTTAAATAAAAAAAAAGAACAAATGAGAGAACCTGGAGATTTTCTCCTCCTATCATGGTCCTTTACTAACTTGGAGGGCTGCCTTTGGATGCCCATCTCAAGAGTAACTGTTGTTGTTGTTATTGCTGTTCTTTTGGACACTGAAAGAATATAAAGAATATAGACATATTTTTAACTATTATTAAGTGAAGAGTTGCTCTAAGCGAGAGCCCAGGCTGATCTAGTGGACCAAAGTCAGAAGGTCTTATGGACTTACTAGTTACACTAGTCAGATCCGGTGACCTTTAAAGCACATCTGTTAGCAAGGTACAATTTTTACGGAAGCTTTAAAGCATGCCAAAAAGTTAGCTTAAAAATAAACAATATCATTTGTCACAGTTTTGGCTTTTGTATGCTTGTGTCATATAATTAAAATTCAGCCCCTAATATTATATATTAAATATTACTATTGGCTTACTCCATATAGAATTTTATTTAAACAATTAAAATTAAACATATTCTTCAGAATATGATCTATCTGTCTGTTCAGTTTTAGGATATTTTACATTGACACACAGTGTTACATGGAATATAAAAAGGAGGGTTTTGCTTAAAGACACAGGTGTTGTCATTGAAAGAGTCTTTGGAAGATGCTAAGTCTTTGGCTGTTGGTGTGGCTTTTCATCAAAGCTTCAGGTAGTGGTTGATCTGGCCAGGCAGACACTGACTTTGGTGTGCGGAGGTTCTTGGGATGAGCTGTGTGCCCTACAGCCCCAAGGTACAGAACTCAGCAACAGACATATCATCAGAAGAGATACTTACACATCAGAACAGCACTTGACAACTGAATGCCTGAGCACAGTAGAACAGGTTCTACATGCAAGTGGAACTTACTGGACATTCACTTCATGATCAAAGCCTTCGGCTACTTCAGCTGGATTTGTGACATTTCTCATACACATTTGATATAATGCTGATGACTTTTGGGGAATATTTATGGTGAATAAATCTAGATACCTTGATGGGGAATATTTACGGTGAATAAATCTAGATACCCTCATGATTTGTTGTAGCAGACTTTGCAACATCAAAGACCAATGATAGATGGTTCTCCACTTTCTCTGAGGTTTTCATTGCATTTCATTGAAAACACTTGATAAATCTAGCAGTTACAATGCAGAGAGTGGTCTCACATTGCAGCGCTGTCCTTTTTGCTTCAAAGTATGTGGTGGGGTTGTGAGCAGGGGAGCAGGAGGGAAGGAAATAGTTGACATTCCTTCTGATATTCTGACTGGCCTGACAAAACAATGCTGTGGTATCCTTGAGTTTACAGTTGTTTGTGGTACTTCTCATTTGGTTAGATGTTATTTCAAATGTAAGCAAGCAGGATTTATCAGATGAGTTGTCTGCACTGAAGCTTTTCGACAAACTGGATGACAAAGTTTAGGAGATTATGCAAAGATCGTGTACAGAAAATACTCATACTTTATTGAATCTTGCATGTCTAAAAGTTCCTTTTATGTGACAGCTGCAGATAGAGACTCTGGGGGCTGATTGGTGCTTACTGAATCGCAGTCCACACTGAGAGATGTGTGTAGTCTCTGGTGTGAGCATGGCCCAGGCACCTGCAGCCTTCTAGAACAGCAATAAAACCTGTGGCGGAGTCCTGTGCTGGCTTTGCTATCCCCCTGAATTGTTCCTGTGATCCCTTTCAGAAGCCACGCTTTGCAAAAGTTTTGTGTTTTTTACTCTATACTTTAATTGATGATGATGTCTTGACAATTTCTAGTAAATATTAAAGATTAAAACACAAGCTGGTGCTATGTATCCAGACTATAAAGACAACCATTAAGAAACCAAAGATTAGCCAAAATTGGTTGTTTCTTTTGTCCCTCTTTGGTGCTGGGATTTAACTTAGGGTGTTGCACATGGTAAACACGTGCTCTACCACCAACTTATGCTCACTTGCGAATGGAAAGATCTTAGCTATATCGTTTTATTATTTTTAAATTACCTCTTTGTAAGGAAACCTTTCTATTAATCGAAATCCTGATAATTTAGTTCTAGAACTGGGATGAAATGAACAAAATGACTGTGACACTTACATTTTCTAAAGTTACATCCTAAACTACTAGTGTAAAAATTAAATTTTCATACATTTCATTTACCAAAAAGATAACATTTGATCCCATTGTTTGTTTTGATAAGAGACTAGCATTTTTTGCTATTCTTTTTAATGTAGGCTTGGTACCTCCCCTCACTGGAAGACAAGGGGCTCAAGGTCAAAGCAGCCTCTAGGTAAACCTCTAAGGGAAAGGGTTGGCTCCGGCCTTGAGCCTGGGAGACTGTCTCTTTCTCAGACCCGGGTTGTCCTGTTGCTGTCTCAGTACAGATCTGCTCTCGTCCATTCATTCCCTGATGCCCAGGGCCCTGGAAGAGAGAAACCAAGCCCAGTGAGAGCTGAGAAAGTGAATGGCCCTAGAGTGTGAATGACTAGGTACTTTGTGCTACCTGCTCCTTTGTGACTCAGGAACTATATCTATTTTCATGTTCTTTGTGTTCTGGCTTCAGAATGTTTTTCTGAGTTGGTTGAAGAGTACAACACTTGATCCTCTGAGCTTAATAACTTGCCGGGAAAGAGTTGAGGTCTATGTGAGTTGTGTGGTTACCTGTCCCAAAAGGCCGAAGGTTTATTTTGGAACATGTGTTATACAATCTTGGGTTGTTTTACCATTTGGCACATCAACACATAATTCTGTGTTTCTTCACATTTTTGCTGGCTGTGGGGAATCTATCTGAAAGGAAAGTCCAAATGGTCCCAGACGGCAGAAAACTCTCAGCCTGGAGAAAGGTCACCAACTTAGCTTCACCTTGGAAGGCTTGTGCCAGTGTGTACAGCTTGCAGCTAGAGGTGTGATTTCCCAACCCATGGTCATCTCGATCTTCCTCGGGATTACAGTCCTGCCCCTCAGTGGTCCTCTGACGTCACTATGTCTTAGGGTTCCGGTGTGAAATGCTCCAGAGAATAAATCAGTGACCCTTCCTTTTCACTTTGAGATTCTGTTTTCTTCCTGGCTTAAACATCATGTTTCTGAGAACCTTCAGGACCTACAGAAAGAGCCAAGGAACAGTTTTGGCTCCTGCCTGTAGGTTTCTGCTGACTCCTGTCTCCATCATACTGGGGCACTGGCCTGCACGTTCTTTCTTTCCGACATTTCTAGCTCTTGATTGTGGTTTTCCTCTTTTGTTGGATATCTCTAGCCTCAAATGGTGTTTGGTGATCTTTTTCTCCTTATTTTTCATTTCTTAGGTCCTTGAGCAAGAAGCCAGGCCAGAGGAAAGACCAGCCATGCCTTCCGGAGCTGCCGAAACTGAAGAAGGTATGCATGCTTCTGCCCCATATGGGCAATTTAGAAAGTACCAGGACTAATTGGTGGACTAGTCTTTTGAAATGTACAGTGAAACAAGGCAGGAACCAAGGGCTCAGGACAAGACCCAGGGCTATGGGGCAGGACAAAGCTCCTGTGTTCTCTCATAGCATCAGGCACAACATTGCGCGGTTTCCATGTCTTCTTTTAAGCCAGCACTCACTGCGTGCCATTTGTTGAACTTGGGCTCAGCCTTTACGCTCCTGATCTTCAGAACATTCTCCCAACACAAGAGACTTTTTTTTGTTCTGAAGTTTATACACTCAGGCTTTCTGTTGGTTGTTTGTTCTTTTTTCATTCACCCTTTAGTAGAGCAGGACTTAGAGGGGATGCTGTGAGGATCATGAAGGGGTGAAGGGGTGCTGGTTGGCACAAGGGGTGGACGGTATGACTTAACATTTAGAGGTGGGCCTCATCAAAGTGTAGCACAGTCCTGAACACCTAAGAGTGTCCCACACAGCTGATTCCATGATCAAGTGCACAACTTTATTCATGCGCAGAGAGACTTTTCCTAATACAGTGTCAGTACTCGATTTCCCCTCACGTACATGGAACCACTCTGATGCCAGCCCAGTCCATGGCGCACAGATCACTTGCAGGGACATTATCATCATTCATTTCTTTCTTTTTTTTAAGGTTTTTTGAGACAGGGTCTCGCTTGCCCCTGAGCTCAGCCTCAAACTCACATCACAGCAATTCTCCTGCCTCTGCCTCCCGAGTGCTGGGATTACAGGCGTGAGCCACCATGCCCGGCACTGTGGTATGTGGTACTGGTTGCCACTGGGGTGAGTCTCCACGCCCAGTATTGTTATGTGGTTACAGGGGATTGAACCCAGACCCTTGCGCTTGCAAGACAGGCGCTGGAACCACTGAGCTATATCCCCAGCCACATCATTCATTTCTTGAGCTTGGCAGTTTATCTGGACATAGATTCCTTCCTGCAGCTCTAATACCTTTTCCCATACTAGTAAGTCTGGTGTGTTAGTGTGTCTTGTTACTAAACATGAGTTTCTGCCCTAGCAACCACTGTTACTCGTTTTTGTAGTTTCCTATACTTTCTGTCTGGAACGGATCCTGATTACCTGACAGTATCTGCAATAATCTGATCCTATCATTGTGTTTTAGGGAAAATGTTCTATATATTGAAATATATAGTATTAATTATTTTCTGTTTGCTTCATATTTTAGTTAGGGTACTATTATTTTGATTTTTTTGAGGTTATAAGTAAAGTAAAAGTATACATACATATACACACACACATTTGGGCAGGTAGAGAATTATAAAATGTCTGTTAATCTGAAGAGACATTGGTCTGATAGGTCTGAGAATTATAAGGTTAGATGCTGGAGCCAGGGAGAAAACTTAAGGCAAGGTTCTTGTTCCTAGGTCACCATTATTAACTATTAGTTAATACTTGTTGTTTTGCTTTTGTCAACACAGAAGAGCAGTATTCCAGGTAGAGTGGAAGCCCCTAGACTGTAAGAAGGGATGTTTGTAGTACGTGGCTGAGGCCCACGCTGCGCCTGCCTCTGAGTTAAGCCTGACCTGCTGAGCTCCCTGTGGCCCTTTGAGATCCAGGCCCTGTGAAAGTGTCTTTCCTGTTCTCTGTGAGTGCTGCTTCTGGATGTGTTGAGGGTCTTACCATTTTCCCTTCCTGCCCAAGCAGGGTTATTTCACGCTTTCTCCTTGAAGACCAGTAGGAGAAACTCCTTCTGGGTTTCATGTCACAAAGGCTAGCTTCCCCTGAGCACATGGCTTGCTTTTACCGCTGCAGTTGTAGCTAATCCACTTTCTCACCCCTAATGGGCTGAGAAAACTTAGAGCTAAGTTTCTGCACTGCCAACTGCCAATGCCTCCAGCATTGCTGACTTCATTTTTCTATTACCCTTATTTCTCACCCTACCCCTGTGATTCTCAAGTCAGCTTTTGATTTTTTAGAAATCCTCTCATGTCATTCCCCTTCAAGCTAATTTAGAACAATGAAGCCTAAATAACTACCAGAGGTCCAGTTTTTTTGTCCAAGGTGCCAACAGGCTGGGTTTGAGGCAGTGAAGCAAACAGTCTGATGAAGGGCTCCCAGGAGTCTTTTGCAAATCCCTCCATGAGCATGCACAGACCATAACAGACAGTGGACATATCAGGGAGAACTTCCTACAGGAGACCTTGGAGCTGTGGTCTGAAAGAGAGAGGGGTATTTCAGATGAGAGGAACACATGTAATATAGAGCCCTGAACTAAATGATGCATTAACGAAGCACTGGGGAAAGCACAGGTCATTTTGAAGTCCTTGGAGTATAGGGGTGTGTGTGTGTGTGTGTGTGTGTGTGTGTGTGTGTGTGTGTGTGTGTGTGTGTGTACACACACACTTGTGCATACATGTGGTGGTGGTAATACCAGGAAATCCAGTGTAAGAGGTGGGCCGATTGGCAGGGTGTATAGTAGAGGCCAGGAGCTCGATTCCTCAGACATCTCTGGGAGCCCTCTCTGATGGGGAGATCATTGTTTTAGAGATGTTGCTGTGGTGAGAGTAGAGGATGGATTTGAGGGACAAGTGGAAGGCAGAGGGCAGCCAAGAGGCTGCTGAAAGTAACTCAGCAGAGGGGCCGATCCACAGCAGTGCGATGACACCAGAGAAGAAGGGACCATGAGTGCTGTTCTGAAGGCGCAGGGTCTTCCGGGTGACAAGGGTGAGGGAAGAGTGGCTCCTCCGCTCCTGAGAGTGGCCGAGCTGGGACTGAGGAAGCAAGATTCTGACAGAAATGCGCTCACTTTGAGCTGGATTAGTTGTGATGAGTCTGTACGGCAGCCAAGTGAAGACAACCAAAGCCACCAAGCCAAAATGATTAGGATGGATATCCCAGTCCTCTTGTCCCAAGTGCTCCTGTGTACATTTTGTGGCCCTTCAGTGCCTTTGTGTTTACCTAGCCTTGAAAGAATATCAGAAACACCACACACAGTCCAGCAGAGGGCAGTAGTCAGCTAACATCCAGACTGCTGTATTCTGTTGGGTTTTGTCCATTCCTGAGCCTGGAGAAGACCCAAGAGGAAGGACAAAACATTTTCATCGTTAGTTTCTTCTTCTCCCCTGTTAGCCCTAAAATAAACTTCCCCCTTGAGATCTACTAAGAAGCTTTTTGAAAAATAGATTGTGCTTTTCTCTTCCCTCTGGGTCATTGGGTAGAGGTGGAGGCTGAAAGCTTGTATCTTAAAAGACTTGAATAGCTCTTAGCTTGGGAGTTAGCTTTTCTGTCTTTGTGATCATGATAAAAGGTTTTATTATCATTGTTCCTAAGAGCTACTTATCTTTCTATAATTTCATGATTATATTAGCACACCCAGAATAAAGTTATTTGGAATGTATTAAATAAGCCTAAAGACCTCTTGCCTTTGATATGCTTAGTTTAATAAACTAATTATTAGTATTTAGTAATCCACAAATGGGCTGCATTTTTCTCCTGGCTTTCTTGTCCTTATTTGAGCTAAGATTTTTGAAAGAGTATTATCCAGTTTTAGACCATGTTCTGAAAAATAAGTATTGTTTAGGCAAATAGGTAGAAAATTCTGTATATGAAGCCTCACATCGAAGATCCAGAATCCATTTAATGTTTCATAGATTCTAGTTGGTCAAGAGATAGTCAGGAAACCTGGGTGTGCTTGTTTAACCCATCAGTTCTCCAATTTAACTGACTGGAAAGAGTCCCTTTTGCATATTCTCATGAATATGCATGAGAGTGGCCTGAGAACAATGCTGTTTCTCATTTCTCCCAACCCTTTCCTCTCTGGACTGCTTTCCTCCAATTGTCCTATAACGTGAGTGCTCAGCTTTCCTCAGGATAGTGTATCACACTGGAAAGCACCCAGGGAAGTGTTCTACAAACTGCTCACGGCCATCTTAAATCTTCAGCACTGTCTGTGCTCCCAACAGCCTGCTACACTCTTGATGCCTTTTAGGGGATGACTGCTTGCTGAGTCTGTGGGCCATAAAGAAAGCCAGGAACCATTACAATACCATTCACCACTCTGTGAACCCATTTCTTTTTTTTTTTTTTTTAAATTTTCTTGTATTTAAAATAAACTTTCTGTATGATACTGTCTGAACTTCTGTGCCACTGGTCTGTAACTTAGTTGGGTTTCCCCCATGCATTACCTTCTGTGTTTCCATTAAGAAGGGGAATAAGAAGACCAGGGATTTAGCTTAGTGGCACAGTGCCTGCCTTGTAAGTGCAAGGTCCTGAGTTCAATCCTTGGTCCTGGAAAAAAGAGAAGAAAATAGGAAGTAGGATTGGAATGAGTTTTAATTATAGAAGAGAGAAGGTAAAATCACTTCCTTTGGGGGCAAGGCAGCAATGCTTTGCAGCTAAGACTGTGTGTGACACTGCAGAGGGGTCCTCGTCTATGCAGGACTTGGCAATGCAGTGAATAATTTATTGAGCGTCCCTTTGTAGCAGGCACTATTCTGGGCACATGGTGATATAGGCAAAGGCAGGACACTGCTCTTAAGGAGTTTATTTTGTTAGTACCTGCTGTGCTCCAGCCAGTGTTCTGAGCACTGGGCCGGCAGCTGAGAGCTGAATGAAGCATGGGCCCAGGTGCCATATACACCAGCCACTGTTGGGCAAGACGTGGAGCCAACGATCAACTTCTCTCATCTAATCCATAAGGAAGTGGCGGCACAAAGAGGTTATATAACTGGCCCAAGGTGACCCAGCTTGCCCTGCAGTCAGAAGTAGGATTAAGAGACTATTCTCTTACACTGCAACCTCCTAACTATGTCTATGTGATAGAGGATCTATGAACTTAGTGTTTAGGCTGCCGTTGTAGAGTTTTCTTGAGCCTTTCGAGGATGGAAAAAGTGCAAACACTGGCATCACTGCCTGGCGATGAGCTCTTTTCCGAATGGTAATCTGTCTCAGTTCCTTCTGGCTGGGAGATTTGTGACCCACAGGCCCAGGCTCGTTTTGATGACACATGCCAGCAACAAGCAGACAGCTGGAAACATCAGCCTGGCCATGAATTGGCTTTGGGCCTTATGTAAATCGCCCGGATGTGTTTGTGAAAACAGCCGGGAGTAGTGGTGGTAGAGGTGGGGTAGAGGTGGGAGTGTCCTTTGATATTTCTCAGTACGACTGAAATGAGAAAACCTAAAGTATCTTCCCAGTACGGTGGACGGCTAGCACAGGGTGACCCTGAGAGAACAAACTGTGTAACGCAGGCTCATAGTGAGTTTAATGGTAAATGTCTGTGTTTTCAGATTCCAGGACAGAACCATTCTTGTCATGGTGACAGAGGTGAGCAGATCTTTCCTTTGAACATTCTTTAGATGAGGTGCAGCCCTTCCCAGGGTGCCCTGGTTTGTGAGATTCAGGGTGGGGGCAGTTAGTTGCAAGTTGGATTTTCCTTATTTGAATAATTTCTGTGTGACATTAGGAAAACAAGAGGACTTTATATCCACATGGAGTTTTGACACATTGTTTGTTTCCCCTAGTTTTTATTTGAACTACTCTAGCTTAAGGCTTTTTGAAACTGTCTCATATGGTTCACATGTTTTATCAAGATACAGGTCTTTGTCTACGGCCAGTACTACTCTGAAGAACATGCCCAATCTTGTCTGATCTCGGAGCTAAGCATCATCGGGCCTAGTTAGTACTTGAATGGAAGATACGGGTCTTGTTATACGAGGGAGTCTGGGGCTGTGTTTTGGGGAATGAAGGTGGCAGTTGGGGATCTTTTCTGCAGGATGATCACTCCGTTGTTCACAACATTCTGTCCTAATCTTAGGAAGCCCTTGGCACAGGCTTTTACCCTTTCAATACAATTTAAAAAGTCAAGCCTAAAAAGGCAAATAATACAGGTTCTCAGTTACAGTTAGAAGTGAAAAAAATTTGATTTCCTACAAGAGATTAGAAGAGTGATTACCAAGACTAGAAAGGAGAGGTGAGTGGGGCCAGAAGATAGCTGGATATTGAGTACCAATATACAGTTACACAGGAGGAGTAAGTTCTCATGTTTGAAACGCAGCAGGTTGACAATATCGTTCACAAGTTAGGTATTTCATGAAGAGCTAGAAGAATGAATGGGTTACAAAAACAAATTATGGCAATGCAAATTACAAATGATTGATTATTACAAATTATCTCACTATACTCACTAAATATGAATACTTGTATGTCAGTTAAAATATCCTATCTACATGTGTCAGTTAAAACAAAATTTTAAAAAATGTAAAAACATACATAAAAATATACCTTAGAGGTGTATTGCAGAAATGTTCTATAGTTTCTTTCACTTTATAGAGCAGTTCAGCCTTTTCTGAACTTTCCTTACAGGATGATTTTGCCAGTCGTTTTCTGAAATACTGACAACAAAACAAAATAACTTTCATTGTTAAAGCACCAGAGATGTAGATAAGATATTAAGCTGGTAGGATGCTCCTTTCATATATTATTATAAAATCAGAATGTCTCACACATAAGTAAAAATTCTCTTCCTCCTTCCCCAGCTTAGCACAGAGTTAAAGGATCATGGCTTCAATGGGAAAGAACCTTAAGGATCATCTGGTTGAACCACCTTGCATGTGAGCCTAGGGCTCTGCGTTCCTCAGAGCTCACCTAGAAGCCATGAATTTGCATGGAGTCCACAGGGAGCCTTTCCCCAGCCGGGTCACATCAGCAGGCTGCGGAGACAGACGAGCATTAAAGACAGCTTAGGATTCTAATGGAGCAGACGTGCACACCCATGTTTGCACAACACAGTTTGTAATAGCTAAATCTTGGAAACAGCCCAAATGCCCATGGACCGGTGATTGGATGCAGAAGATGTGGGATTTTTCTAAAGTACAATAGGACTAGGCTATAAAGAATGATAATCTAGAGACATTTATTTATAGTTAAATAGATACAGCTTGAGACCGTATTCTTAAATGAAATAAACAGGACATTCATGTGTAATCACTGATTTGTTTCTCTGGTGTGAGAAACTGAAATGTAAATAGGACCAAAATTTATGGCAGAAATGTATATATATCTATATCTATATCTATCTATCTATCTATCTATCTATCATCTATCTATCTATAGATAATGCAGGGTCTTGCTTTGTAGTTCAGGCTGGCTCAGAGCTCAGCCTTGAACTCACAGCAATCCTCCTGCCTCTGCCTCCCAAGTGCTGGGATTACAGACATGAGCCACCATGCCCGGCTCTGTGGTATGTGGTTGTGATTGCTGGTGGGCATGAGTGAGTGTCCACACCTGGTATTGTTGTATGTGGTTACATGGGATTGAACCTGGGCCCTTGTACTTGCAAGGCAGGCGCCAGAGCCACTGAGCTAAATCCTTGGCCCTGATGGTAGATATTTTGAAGTAGGAAGACAATGTTCAAAAGGGAAAGGGAACTGGAGCAGAGGAGGAAATGAAAGAAGGGAAAGAAAAAAATGAGAAAAGAAGGAAAAATGGAAACAAAGTCTTCATAAATAGGGAAAGGTGGAGGGGCTAAAGGGAGGGGAGAGGAATGGGAAAAAATAAGAACCAAGACAGATCATATACAACTACAAATTCCCCATAATGAATGTGATCATAATATGTACCTAAAATATACCAATAAACTTAATTAAAAAAAAAGGTGAGGCAAATAATCTATCAAATATAAAACAAAATCAATTTTGTTTTTGGATTATTTTTATGTTTCTAAGACTTTAAACTTCTTTGTCCAATTAGCAGTTGATGGGCATTGGGGCACCTGAGTGTGTATATATCACTGTTGTATGGTTTAATTCTTTTGAAAAGATACAAAGAAGCGTAACTGGGTCAAATGGAACCTCTGGTATTAATGGTTTGAGAAATCTCCACACTGATTTCCACAGTGGTTACACCAGTCTACATTGCCAACACCAGTGGAGAAGAGTTCTTTTTCCCCCACGTACCACTCCATGCTCCACATTTGTTATTGGCTGATGTCCTGATAGCAGCCATTCTTTCTAGAGTTAGAATCTCAACATTGTTTTTTCACTTGCAAATGACCAGTGATATTGAATTTTTTTTATGTTTGCTGTTTCTATTTCTTCATCTAAGAAATATCTATTCATGTTAATTACCCATTTTTGGATTATTTAAATTTAGGAAGTGTGATTTTTTTTGGTCTTCTATATATTCTAGTCTTCTGTCTCACAAAATTGCTGGTAATATTATTTTTTTAATTTAAATTTAAATATTTATTGGTACATTATGAATACACATCATCATCGCATTCAACATTGAGAATTTGTACCAGAATATGATATGACTTGATTCTCATTTTTTCCTCTTCCCCCCCACCTTGCAGTCCCCTACCCCTTTATATACATAAGCTTTGTTTCCTTTTTTAAATTGCTGTCACATTCTTTTTCCCCTCGTTATTTACCCCTACATCTTCTTTCCTTTTAAATATTTTCTGTTTCACAATATCAACTATACATACTACAACTCATTTACATCTTCATTTTCTCATGTTAGAGAAAAGATATGATATTTACACATCTGTAACCTATTTATTTCACTTGTAAGGATGTCCTCAAGGCACATCCATTTGAGTATGAGTGACTCAATCTTATCATTTTTAATGGCAAAATAATACTCCATTCTATAAAAAAAAACCACATGTTCTTTATCCAGTCTCCAATTGTTGGACATTTTGGTTGTTTCCAAGATTTAGCAATCACAAATTGAGCTGCTATAAACATGGTGATATTATTTTTTCCTCACATTGTCAGTTGTCTGTTCATTCTGTTGGTGGTTTCTCTTGTTATGCAAAGCTTTTAATAAGATGAGATTCCACTTGTTGATTCTTTGTGCTAGCTTCTGTGCAACTGAGGTTTTGTTTATAAAGTGTTTGCCTATACCAGTGTCTTCAAGAGTTCTACCGAACCTGTCTTCCAACAGGTATAGTTTCTGTTTTAATATTTAGATCTTTGATCCATTTCGATTTTAGCTTAGTGCATGGTGAAAGATGTGAGTCTAGTTTTAATCTTTAGGAAGTTAAGCCCCAGTTTTTCCAGCATCATTTATTAAAGAGGCTCTCTTTCCTCCAGTGAGGCTGTTTACTTCCTTTGTCAAAGATAAGTTGGCAGAATATGTCTGGAGTTGTTTCTGCATCTTCTAATCTGTTCTAGTGATCCTTAAATCTATTTCTTTGCTAGTACCTTGATGTAGCTTTATAGTATAGTTTCAAGTTGTGATACTCCACTGCCTTGCCTTTGTTGCCTAACATTCCTTTGCTTTTCTAAGTCTCTTTTGATTCCAAATGAGTTTTCTCTAATTCTGTGAGACATGCTGTTGCAATTTCAATTGAGATACATTAATCTATATAATGGTTTGGAAGTATAGCCATTTTCACTACATTGGTCTTCCTACCTAAGAATAAAGGATGTCTTTCTAATTCTTGACATCTTCTTTGACCTCTTTTTTTTCAGATTTCTGTAGTTTTCAAAGTAAAGGTCTTTAACTTCCTTCATTAGATTGATTCTTAGGTGTTTCATTTTTTGAGTACTATTGTGAAAGGAGTTGTTTCCCAAATTCCTCTCTCAGTGAGTCAGTCTGTTACTCATATTCAGGAAGGTTATTGTTTTTTTAGCATTGACCTTTCATCCAGCTACTCTACTGAATTTAGTTATTAAATCTAGAGGTCTTTTGATGGAGTTTTTGGGGCCTTGTACGTAGAGTATCATATCAACTGCAAATAATGACAGTTTAACTTCTTCATTTCCTATCTTTATTCCTTATTTGTTTGTCTTGTCTAATTATTGTGGCTGATGTTTTCAGAACCATACTGAACAAGAGTGGTGACAGTGGACATCCTTGTCTTCTCCTTGATTTTACAATGAAGATTTCAGTTTTTGCCCAGTTAGTGTGATGTTGCCTGTTGGTTTTTCATAGATGGTTTTTATCAGGTTGAGATAAAGGCCATTTATTCCATTTTTCTGTATTTTTTTATCATGAATAAGTGTTGGAATATGTCAAAATGCTTTTTCTGTATCCATTGATATGATCATATGGCTTTTGTCTTCGATACTGTTAATATAATGTGTTACATTTATTGATCTATATATGTTAAACAATCCCTGCATCCCTAGGATGAGTCCCACTTGGTCAGCGTGTATGATTTTCTTGACAGTCTCCTGCACTTTTTTCTATATCTGATTTAGGGTTTTTGTGTCCCTATTATTT
Organism: Petromus typicus; assembly: GCA_004026965.1. Taxonomy (NCBI): domain Eukaryota; kingdom Metazoa; phylum Chordata; class Mammalia; order Rodentia; family Petromuridae; genus Petromus; species Petromus typicus. The sequence continues at coordinate 3,155 of PVIR01001629.1, read as the reverse complement.
AGGCAGATTGGCCTGGAGTTCTCTTTTCCTTGGGTCTTCCTCTGCTTTTGGAATTAAGGTAACGCTTGCTTCCAGGAATGAATTTGGGAGTATTGCTTCCCTTTTGATTCATTAAAGAGTTGCTGATGTAGCACATTAAGTGTTCTCTAGACCATTAGAATCCGAGCTTTTCTTTGTTGCTAAGTTTCTAATTACCTTTTCAAATTCATTGATTCATATTGGATTGTTTAGAATTCTTATATTTTCTTGGTTCAACTTTGGTAATTCATATGTATCTAGGAATCTGACCATTTCTTCTATGTTTTTCATTTTACTAGAGTACAAGTTCTCAAAGTTTTATTGTTGATTTTCTAGATTTCTGCGGGATTTGTTGACTCTTTTCATTCCCCATAACGTGGATTTGATTGTTTCTTTCATTTTTTCGGTAAGACTGGCTCAGTATTTGTCAATTTTATTTAATCTTCAACTGACAAAGTCTTCAATTTGTTGATTTTTTTTTGTATTATTCTCTTAGTCTTCACTGCATTGATTTCTGCTTTGATCTTTATAGTAACCTCCATTGTGCAAGCTTTGGGTTGGTCTTGCTCTTTTTATCTAGATGCTTGAGTTCAGCATTAAGTTATTTATTTGAGTTTTCTGTTTTCCTACTACAGGAATTCACTGCTATGAATTTTTCTCATAGCAGTGCTTTCATTGTGTCTCATAAATTCAGGTATGTTGTATTGGCATTATCATTTAATACAAGAAAATGTCTAGTTTCTTCTTTAATTTCATCTATCACCCATTGATTATTTAGAAGAAACTTATTCATTTTCCATGTGCTTATGAAATTCTTGTGGTTTCTTTTGCTATTCTTCTCCAGTTTCATTTGCACTAAGGTCTGATAATACAGAGACTGTAACTTCAGTTCCTTTGCATTTACTTAAGCATGTTCTATAAGGTAGCATATTTTGGAGAACAATCTATATGCAGTAAGAAGAATGCATATTTTGATTTTGTGGAGTTGCCATTCTGTAGACATCTATTAAGTCCATTTATCCAAAAGCTTATGAATTTAAAATTCATAAATTTAAAAGTCTGTGAATTTATTTTTGAATTAAGTGTGTTTCTTGTGTATTGTTGCATCTTGCTTCCTGATCCATTCTGCCACTCTATTTATTTTGATTTGTGAATTGAGATCAATAGCACTGATGATTCTAACTGATAAGATTTAACTTATTCTTGTTATAATATTTTCCTGTTGTTGGCCCTGCTCTCATTTAATTTCTTACCTTGCCTGATGCATTCATTCTGTTAGAGTTCATGGAGCTGTATCCTTATTATTTCTGTCTAAGATGTCCTTTAGAATGTTTTGGATTTGGTTATCATGAAGTTCCTCAGGTATTCTGTGTTGTGGAAGTTATCTATTTTCTCTAACATTTTAAAGATAGTTTTTTAAGATATATCAATGTAGGTTGGAAGGTGTTTTCTTTTAGGGCTGGAAATACTTTACTTTAGGCTCTCCTTGACTTGAGGGTTTGTTTTGAGAAATCTACTGTGATTTTAATGGGCTTTCCTATGTGTATCATTTGTTTCTTTTCTCTTACTGCTTTTAGTGTCTTGTTCTTCTGTTGGATTTCTAGAATCTTGACTACTACATGCCTGGACATAGATTTTTTTGGATCATGGTTAATTGGAATTCTACATGTCTCATTTTTCTGTATGCCAAGTTCTTCTTCCTGTTTGGGAAGTCTTCTATGATTACATCTGTGAATAGTTTATTTATACCTTTTATATATATCCTACTCCATCATTGATTCCAATTAATCTTGTTATTATTTTTTATATCATTTAGCAGCAGTTAGAGTCATTTCTCATGGTCTCTGCTGTTTTTTAGAAATCTTTCTTTTCTTGTTCCCTTACCACCATCCTGTCTCCTATATGTGAAATTCTGTCCTCAAATTTCACTTGTTCTGCTTTGGAAACTTTCAGTAGAATTTTTAACCTCTTGAATATCTGCTTGGATATGGTTCATGTATTTCATTTCTTCCCTGTGCTGGGTATTCAGAGTTTTCATCATTTTCTTCAGTTTTTCTTCTTTTTTAAGCTGTATCTACTCTGGGGTTATTAATCGTGGTTTTCATTATGGTCACCATCTCTGTAGTTATATGAGAAGGCATTTCTGATTTTTTTCTTTTTGTTTTTTGTGACAGGGTCTCGCTTTGTGGTTCAGGCTGGCCCTGAGCTCAGCCTCAAACTCACATCACAGCAATCCTCCTGCCTCTGCCTCCCGAGTGCTGGGATTACTGGTGTGAGCCACCACGCCCGGCACTGTGGTACGTGGTACTGGTTGCTGCTGGCCTGAGTCTCCACACCCAGTATTGTTATGTGGTTACTGGGGATCAAACCCAGGTCCTTGCACTTATAAGACAGGCGCCGGAACCACTGAGGTAAATCCCCGGCCCCTTCTGATTTTTTTCTACAGCACCTCTCAACTGCTTTGTTACCTATTCAGAGAGTCCAGGTGGTTCACTTTCAGATTGTTCTACCTCGTTGCCCCCTGGATTTGCCCTTCGAGAACTGGAAGTGTGGATTTGCATCTTGTTGAAAGGTTTTCTTGTTTGAATATTTTCGTTGTTGATATTTTTGTTATAATTCTTGGGCTTATGTTTATAGATCACTATGGCAATCATTATTGCTAGTATTTAGGGCCCTTAAGAAATAGAAGCTTTTCAGAGGTGACTTGCAGGTGTAGACTTGTATTTTGAGTCTGTTGCATGATCCTACCTCTTCAGTTTACTGCGGATAAGAGATTGCTGCACCCTTAGCCTGGCCCGTGATACTTTGGCACTGGCCTATAGTATTTGTAATGACCCTGAGGCATTCTCAGTGTTGATTTATCAAGGAGAACAACTGCTTAGAACAATTAAGTCACCTTGGCTAAAGTAATGCAATAAGTATTAAAATAGCATCAAACACAAACTAGAAAATGGCAAACTGTGATAACTCCCAATTTGCCACATTTAACTGTATGAGCTAGGTTTGTGGTTATATAGCAAAATCTAGAACAAATCAAAAATATGTCTGCAGTAAATAAATTCTTCAATATAGCATATTTACCACCCAGGAAGAAAATTTAGAAGGAGTTGCAGGGGACAGGATATAGAGAAACAAAA
>PVIR01001628.1:0-118734 GCA_004026965.1 Petromus typicus | reverse complement strand
GTAGTCTCCTTTGTTGTACAGAGCTTTTTAATTACTAAAATCTCATTGTTAATCCTGTGTGATTTCTTTTGCACTTGGGGTTGTCAGAAGTCTTTGCTTATGCCCATGTCCTAAAGAGTTTTATCTATTTTATCTTAGAGCAGATTTGTTGTGTTTTAATATTTAGATTTTTATTTTTTATTTTATTTTATTTTTTTGGAGACAGGATCCCACTTTTGTAGTTCAGCTGGCCCTAACCTCACTATGTAGCTCAAACTCACAGCAGTCCTCCTGCCTCTGCCTCCTGAGTGCTAGAATTACAGGCATGAGCCACCACGCCTGGCATTGTTGTAGTGGTTACCAAGGATGGAACTCAAAATCTTGCACTTACAAGGCATACACCAGGACTACTGAGCTAAATCTGGGCCTAATATTTAGATCTTTGATCCTTGCTCACTGCAGTATTAGGAGATGATCCATTTTGATTTTAATTTAGTATGGGTTGAGAGGGTCTCTAATCTTATGCATGTACATAATCAGTTTTCTCAACATCATTTGATAAAGAAACTACATCTTCCAGTCTGTTTTGTAAAAGATCAGGGGCTCTGAATTGTTATGTACCCTTTATTCTGTTCCCTTGATCACAGGTCTATTTTTTATTTGTTTTGTTTTGTTTTTGCTTTTGAGGAATCCTATAGATATTTTGACTGAGACTGCATTAAATCTGTGTATCAGTTTTGGAAGTATGGCCATTTTCACAGTATTGGTTCTGCCTGTCCAAAAATGGACAATTTTTCCTTAAAAAAAAAATTTGAGGGGCTGGGGATTTAGCTCAGTGGTTCCAGTGCCTGTCGTGCAAGTGCAAGGATCCGGGTTCAATCCCGGTTAACCACACACCATACTGGGTGTGGAGACACACCCAGCAGCAACCAGTACCACATACCACAGTGCCGGGCGTGGTGGCTCACGCCTGTAATCCCAGCACTCGAGGCAGAGGCAGGAGGATTGTGATGTGAGTTTGAGGCTGAGCTCAGGGCCAGCCTAAACTACAAAGTGAGACCCTCTCTCAAAAAAAAAAAATTGAAACAAAAAAAAAATTTGCTATACAGTTCAAGCAGGCTTTGAACTCATGATGATATTCCTCCCAAGTGCTGGTATTATATAAATGCACCATCACACCTGGCCTATTTTTCCTTTTTTTTTTTTTTAATCCAAAGAATAACGTGTTTATTTCACTTATTGTCCTAAAAATACTTTTTTTTTGGGGGGGGGGTCATATATAATTTCTTATTGTTAAGAAAAGTTCACTAAAAAGAAAAGCATGAAAAATGGACCAAAAATGTTACGATACATGGATGAAATTGAACCAACCTAGGTCATGAAAGTAGGAGTCTGACTGCCTTAACCCTGGAGCACACCACAGTCAAAGGCAGTCAGTACAGTATACTTCTCGGGCCTTGGTTATCAGTTCAGAGATGGACACGTACCCTAAAGCAAGACAAAGGAGGATGAACCCAAGTTTTCTGTCTTTTTTTTTTTTTTTTTTTTAAGGAATGCTCAGATACAGAAAACCTTCCTCCTACACAGATAAAACAGCTGTATCTGCCTCCAAGTTCCCAGATGGCTGCTTTGAAAACATGGTACAACAGGGCCGGGGATTTAGCTCAGTGGTTCCGGCGCCTGTATTACGAGTGCAAGGGCCTGGGTTCCAGTGCAAGGGCCTGGGTTCGATCCCCGGTATCCACATGCAATACTGGATGTGGAGACTCACACCCAGCAGCAACCAGTACCACATACCACAGTGCCGTATGTGGTGGCTCATGCCTATAATCCCAGCACTCGAGGCAGAGGCAGGAGGATTACTGTGATATGAGTTTGAGGCTGAGCTCAGGGCCAGCCTAAACTACAAAGCGAGACCCTGTTTTTTTTAAAAAAAAGAAATAGCACCACAAAAGGGAAAGTATAAAACTGAAAGTAGCCAGGTCATGGATGAAGTTGTTGGACCAATGAATTACATTTTACCCAAAAATCTATAACTTACTAGACTTTTCAATAATATCAGTAATTTTGTTTATTCAGACTTGAGGGTCATTTTGTTACTTGGTTTTATCATATACTTGCTTACAAGGAACTCCCCACATACACACACACACATAACATATCTACTAGCACTAGGCCCTCTACTACTCTTATTCCTATATTACCTTTAAAAAACCACTATCCTGTGGAATAAATATCACCATAATATTATTTTAAATCAATCTGACAATGATATCTTTGTATTTAAAGACTGCCTTGGTCAGAATGATGACACACACCTGTAATCCAAGCCCTCTGGCTGATACAGAAGGCTGAAACAGGAGAGCTGCAAGTTCAAGACCAACCCGGACTATATAGTGAGACTTCATGTCAAAAAAAAAAAAAAGAAAAAATCAGAGGACCGGAACTCAGTGGTTCCAGCGTCTGCCTGGCATATGCAAAGTCCTGAGTTCAATCCTCAGTAACCACATGCCACAATGCCAGGCATGGTAGCTCATGCCTGTAATCCCAGCACTCATGAGGCAGAGGCAGGAGGATTGCTGTGAGTTCCAGGCTTGCCTAGGCTACATAGTGAGCCCTGTTCTCCAAATAAGTTGGAGATTTAAAAAACCTCAGTATTTACAATGTAGAAATTTAAAAAAATATTTTAAATGAGATACTCCAAAGCAAGACAAATGCACAATATGTTGTTGCTAGGGAGTAAACTCAGGGCCTTTCACATGATAAGTGCAGGTTCTAACACTGAGCTGAACCCTTATCCCTAAATACACAGTCTTGGTTAATTCTGAACATCCTTCTTTCATGCATGATAAAACAGGCACACATACAACTTAGGAACTGGAAGTTTATCTCAGACAAATGAAAACAACGTCACAAAGAAACCTGTACATAAATGTTCACAACAAATTTATTCTTAATAACAAAAAACTGCACACAGCAAGTGCAAGTGATTAGGTAATCAACATAGGGTACACACACATGAAATGGATTACTACTTGGCAATAAAAAGGAATAAACTATGACACACACACAACTTGGATAGATGTCAAGGGCACTGTGCTAATTGCCGGGGGAAAAGCTTTATCTATAGGATAGATACTGTATGATTCAACTTACCACACACTCTCAGACAACAAAATGACAATTATAGAGAATAAATAGATCAATACCAGCTATTAAGGTACAGGGGAAAACATGATTATGCAGAAGTACAGTGAAGGGCTTGGGATGTAGCTCAGTGGCACCATGGCCTGCCTGGAAAGCACAAGGTCATGAGTTCGATTCCCAGGTCCAAAGTACACTGGACCCTTGACATGAACTCAAATGGTTCCTGAGGAGTGGTTCTAACTCAACTTGGTTATAAGTCAGTACAGCTGAAATCTAAAAAAAAAAATACAGCTGAGATCTGAATGTGTACCTGGATACATACAATAGATAGCAAAAGGAAGATGAATCTTCCATTAACCTAATTAATTCAAGTTGTTCATATGTCAAGTCAGTCATAACTTGAGGGTTCACTGTAATATGAAGGCATTTCGTTGGAATAACCAGTTTCACACCTGACTGTGGTAATAGTTATGCAAATTTGAACATGACAAAATGTTATAGAATTATACATCATCACCACCAAAGTTTAAAAATATATACAAAAGCTGGTGACTGTCTACTCAGACCTATAGTCAACTTAGTGTGGTATTATACCAAAGTTAATTTCCTGGGTTTGGTAAAATACTATGATCATGTAAGATATACCATTGACGCACCTGGCATGGTGGTACACACCTGAAATTCTAGCACTTGGGAGGCTGAGGCAGGAGGATCAGTGGGGGTTCAAGAGCAGTGTGGACTACATAATAAGGTCAAAAACAGCCTAAACTATAAGGGAGATTGTGGCCCCCCAAAAGTTTATAAAACAATTGGGTGACATCATTGGGGATGGCAGAGTAAGAACTTCCAGAATTCCCTTTCCCTAAAAGCAAAAAGCACACTGGTTTTACAAGAAGTTCTTTTTTCAAACTCTAAATATTAATCAACAGTTTGCAGCAATGTGAGGAGTACTAATTCATAAAGGATGGCAGAGAGTTCCTCTCAGGCAGGAACAGGAGATAAGAGAGTTTACATCTTAAACGGACAAGGCCTGGACAGCCAGGATATGGAGATTATCTTTGATAACAAATTTCTTTTAAGGAATAGCTGATTTCATGGTTTTCATTTCCAAAACACTACTTCAGCCAAATATGAGAGGAAAAGGAAGAAGAGGCTACGGAAACTCATCTGATTCCAGATATGAGGATGGAAGGAAACCACAAAGAAAACAGAGGTCTGGTCACACTGGAAAACGAAATGAATGTGTACATCGAAAGGACCCATAACGAATATAATCATGCTCTCCAAACACGTACTGATAATATTTTATTTTTCATTTTTTCTAAAAGCGTTGCTCTGTTGCCTCACAAATAAATGAGGTCACGCTGGCAATTCTCTCTGCAGGAGTCTGTCCTGACTGATATGCTGCCCTGTGAATGTACATATCTGTCTCATTATCTTTTCTGCAGTTTGTTAAAGTATTAACATAGCTTTAATAGGTTTAGGTTGGAAAACTGACTCCTTGTTTTTATATAACTCAATCACAGGGAGCTCTAAATCAGGAGAAAATAAAAGGCTGTACCATTTCAGTAAGGGCAGCAAGCTTTGTGGCACTGTCTTTTGCCCTCCTCCAACCCCCAACTCCATGGTAGCCCTGCAAAGAAACAGCCCTTAAACACAGGAGAATAAGGACTCAGAGCCGACTGGCAGGGTAAAAACAGGGCTGGACCTCTTTCAAAGCCCATTTTCAGAGAATTGGTATTATTTCAGCTGATTGGCAGTTCCCTGAAAAACTCCCCTCCTTGCCTTCCATTACTTGACCTGATTCAAGCTTAAACTGTGCTGAGTCTCTCCCCTCTAAAGTATTTGTCAAAAACAGCCAGGTGCAGTTGTGTAACATCTCAGCTGCCTGAAGCAGTTGCAGCAAACAAGCTAACTGAAAGCAAAAATGGACTTGACACATGTCTGTAATCCCAGCACTCGGGAGGCTGAGGCAGAAGGATCATTGCAAGTTGCAGGCCAGCCTGGGGTACACAGTGAGTTCAAACCCAGGTTCAAGACCCTGTCTCAAAAACAAAGAAACAAACAATAACACACACACACACACACAAAAAAAAAAAAAAAAAAAAAAAAAAAAAAAGGAAAAGTAGGAATGAAACATCGGGGGGAAGGTAGAAAGTTCTGATTATTACTGAGTCTTCCAAAGGCTGGGTAAGTGTGCCCAGGGCTGGGCCTGTTCAGGAAAGACTTGGGAGACCTGGGCTTCTCCCATCTAGACCCAAGGCTCTGCACAAACAGATGAGAAGGTTGTGGCGGCATCACCAGCCTGGCAGAGAATGGAAGATGTGCCTGGACAAGCAGAGAGCCTCTCAGAGAGGACTGGAAACAGCCACAGCATTAACAAGGAGAAGGAACCAACCACTATTGGAAATGTGCAGTGCTGGGTAGGGACACCTACTAACAAATATGAGGTTTTGTTTCAGACTGATGGAAACTGCTAGTGATGGTAGCTGTACAATTTCATCAGTATAAAAGACACTACTGAGCTGTCCAGTTTTAAAGGTGGATAGTATATCAATCATATCACTATTAAACAAAAATTAAATAAAACAACTTGCCAGTCATGATGACAAATGTTTGTAATCCTAGCATTTGAGAGGCTGAGGCAGGAAAATCATCCCAAGTTCAAGGACAACCCCGGCTACATAGAGAGTTCAAGGCCAGCCTGAACTACATAATGAGACCCTATCTCAAAAAACAAAAAACAGTAACAAAAACTTTACCTGATATTAATAAAACACCAAACTCAACAAGCTGGTATGAGGTTTTCATTCAAAATATGGTATAGCTGAATGAAGTGAAGACATCAAAAGCACACATAGCATTCACCAAAGCAGACAACAGGCTAGTTTATAAAACTAACCTTCGAAGATATAAAAAGACTAAAATCATAAACAATATATCTCTTTGTATAATACAGATGTGTTTATAATATGTATCAATACATTCCCTGAACCCCATGAAGTTAAGTTGAAAAGTACTTTTTAGAAAACACGAGGTTCAGGGGCCAGGGAGTTAGCTCAGTGGTTCTGGCGCCTGTCTCGCAAGTGCAAGGACCCGGGTTCGATTCCCCGGTAACCACATAACAATACTGGGTGTGGAGATCCACACCCAGCAGCAACCAGTACCACATACCACAGTGCTGGGCATGGTGGCTCACGCCTGTAATCCCAGCACTCGGGAGGCAGAGGCAGGAGGATTGTGATGTGAGTTGGAGGCTGAGCTCAGGGCCAGCCTGAACCACAAAGTGAGACCCTGTCTCCAAAAAACCTAAAAAAAAAAAAAAACAAAAAAACACGAGGTTCAATCTTCAGTGCTACACACACACACACACACACACACACACACATACACACACACACACTAGATGTCACAAGGTAGGAGAAAAATCCTAGAGCAAAAGCATATCCAATAGACTTAACCTACAAACATAGTACCCAGTATCAGTGGTTTATCTACTGAGCACGTGGCTGACCGGGAGCTGCCCCTTACTGACAACCCAGAATCCCCAGTGTACAGAGCCAGGCATGGTGGTGCATCCCTGTCATTCCACTATTCTGGAAGTCTGTTGCAAGAGGATCATGATGTCTACCTCAGCCTGGGCAACTTAGCAAGACCCCGTGTCAAAATAAAAAATTAAAAGGGCCAGGGGCATAGTTTAGGAGGAAGGTCTTGGGTCCAATTCCCAGTACTTCAGGGAGTGTGAGAAAGGGAGGATACTGTTCCTTACGCTGCTAACCCCGGAAAAGATCAAAATTCAAGCTTTGAGTACAGGTTCTACTGAGTATGTGTCGCTTTCACATTACTGGAAAGCAGAAAAAAGGTCAAGTCAAACCATCCCGACTGGAAGTGCAGCCCAGGAGTACAGCACTTGTCTGAAAGGAATGAGGACCTAGGTTTAACTGTGGGTACCACAAAAACATCCTAAACCATGGACCTCTGTGTAGGAGAAACCAGCACTACCTTACTGAGATGTACACCTATAATCCCAGATTCTAGGCGAGATAAGGCAGGAGAATCCTAAGCTTGAGGCTAGTCTGGTCAACTTAGCAAGATCTTATCTCAAGATACTAAAAAATAAAAAAGATTTGAACCAACAAACACCTCAAAAGTAAATGACCAATTATGACATCACTATGGAAGAAAGGCAAATTAAACCACAATGAAATATAGCTCTTCCCTCATTAGAGTAAGCACAATAAAACTTAACATGTCAAACATTTTCAAGAGTGTAAAACAACTGTTCTCATAATACCACTGGTGAAAATGTAAAATGTGTTAAATTTTCCATTTTGGATGTTTAGTGGTTTTGAAAGTTAAACATAATAAATCTACCTTAAGACACACAAGTTCAATTGCCAGCTATTTACTCAAATCTACACAAAGACTTACTTAAGAATGTTCACAGTAGCTTTATTCTTTGTAGTCAAAAACCGTAGTCAAAAAGCTCAGCCTATCCATAGGAGGATTTTTCTATACACATACATGCGATGAACTGCTGAGGATAATAGTGCATGCTTGTAAGCCCAGCATTCCTGAGGCTGAGGCTGGAAGACTGCCCCAAGTTCAAGGTTAGCCCAAGCTAGATACTGATATCAAGACCAGTCTGAACTACATAGTGAAACCCTGTCTCAAAAGACTAAACACAAACACGTAAAAAAACATGTAATGGGGTAACACTCAGCAATGAAAAGGGAAAACTACTGACACATATATCAAAATGGGCCAACTTTAAAATTACTATGCTGTGGGGCTGGGGGTTTACCACAGTGGCAAAGCACCTGCCTTGCAAGTACAACGTTCTGAGTTCCATCCCTAGTACCAGGAAAAAAAACACCATGCTGAACAGAAGCAATCAATACAAATACTTCCAACTGTATAAATCACTTATACAAAGTTCTATAACAGGCAAATCTGATCAGGGGTAAGAAAAGTCACAAACTGGGCATCTAGGTAAGGAGGGGAATATAATTAATTGCAAAGAGGCAGAAGGGAACTTTCTCAGCAGATGAAGATGTTCTGTATCTTGACCTGAGTGTTAATTACCCAACAAAATATATTGTCAAAATCTGGGCTGGGATGTGGCCAGTGGGGGAATGCCTACCTAGCATCTGTGAAGCCCTGGATTCCACCCCCAGGACTTCATTCTGAAACAGAGAGCCAAGACCCCTGAGTTAAACTGGACTGACCCACAAAAAACTTGGGTTATGACTTGGGTTTCAACTTAGGGCCAACGTCTTGAGTTACAACTTAAATGCCAGCTTCTGTGCTTCCAGATGGTCTCAGATACAGGTTTAACCCTTAAAGAGCTCTAGAGGGGCCATTATAACATCCTTTCCTATGTGGAGTTTACTAAGAAATCCTGGACCAGTGTTTCTCTCTAAGGATGCTGAGAAACGCCTTTATATGGAAGAGAGACTTGAAAGGCTGAGCAGAGGAACCTGAGTCTTCGATTGACCAACCTAGTTATATAGTCAGCCCTCACAAACAAACTGAGTATGTAAATTAAGGGTCCACCTTAGTGTTAGCATTTTTTAAAAAGTGAACAGACAAGAATAATATATCTCATGGTTAGATAAGGCCAATCCTTGCTTCCGTGTTCAAAAAGTTCTCCCTACTTGCATACTCAAGGTTATGGAGTGGCTTCCCTCTCCCCAGCATTATGTACTTTTTCACATTATATTAAACTTTTCAGCATACAATCATGTTGAAATTTCCACCCCCTCTCCTAAAAAAATATCAACCTAGCATGTATCTTCAACTAACATCATTTCCCTGTTCTTCTTTTTTTTTTTTTTTAAAGAAACTTTAAAATTGTAAATGTTCCATTTAAATACCAGATAAAATTATTTTTGGGGGCTTATTTTTGGGGCTTATTATTTCCCTTCACACTCAGGATTTTCCATTTGCCAGGCAGGCAAGGTAGCATTGAGCTAAATCTTGGGCCCAAAATTATTCATTTTAAATTCAATTTTCCTGAACACGTGTGATATACAACACATATGTAGCAATCTTCAGATTGTTTCATTTCATTTTGTTTGAGTACTGGGGATTGAACCCCGTGCCTGCACACTGAGCTACTCACCCAGGTCCTTTTTTTTTTTTTTTTTTAAGTTTTTTGAGATAGGATCTTGCTTTGTAGTTCAGGCTGGTCCTGAATTCAGCAATCCTCAAGCCTCTGCCTCCAGAGTGCTGGGATTACAGGTGGGAGTCACCATGCCAGGCACTTGTAGTATGTGGTACTGATTGCTGGTAGGCCTCAGTTACCATGGCCGGCATAGGCATCGAAACCACTGAGCTAAATCCCCAGCCCCCCTTTTTTATTTTTTGAGATAGGGTCTTACTAAGCCCAGTTTGGGCTCAAATTTTTGATCTGCCTGCCTCAGCTTCCCTGAGTTCTGAGTCTACAGGCATATGCCACCATGCTTAGCGTAAAGCATTTTTTTATGTTTTCTTTTTAAATTTGGTTTGGTTTGGCTTGGTTTTTTGAGATAGGGTCTCACTATGTAGTTCAGCTGGCCTGGAACTCACAACATTCCTCCAGCCTCAGCCAGGCTTACTGATACACAACACTATGCCTGGCTCTAGCTTCTTTTGAGACAGTTTCACTGTATAATCCAGGCTCCCTTCTAACTGGAGACCCCCTTCCATCAGCCATCCCCAAGTGCTAGGATTGTATGCATGAGGGTCCACTCCCAGTAATGTTATTTTAAAAATCTTACAATAATCATGCAGGATAGTTACCATTATTATCTCTGTTTAATGTACAGGAAACAAGAAGTTCCACAGAGTTATATAAACTGCCAAAAGTCAGAGAGTAAATAAATGTTTCTAAATGTCAAGTCACGTACTTTCTTGATTAATTTACTACATTGAGACAGTCAAATAACTCTCCACACATCCCACCCCACTTACCAAGGTCTTGCTAAGTTGCTAAATCACCCAGACTGGGTTCAAACTTGCAACACTCCTGCCACCATCTCTGGGGTCACAGGTTGCTTATACCACCACACTAAAGAAGTCTCATAATAGAACAAATGTCTGACCGAAGGAAAAAATTTAAACGTAGCCAGCATAGGCTAACATTCTATTATCTTACAGTCCTAGTCAAGTAACATTTCAAAAACTAAAATCTAATATAACAACATGATTATAAAATATACATAGGGGTCTTTGTTGCTTTTTCTCGCTATTAAGACCAAATATCCAACACCCACACATTAAGGGAATAAAGGTTTATTTAGTTCAGAGTTTGTAGAGATTTCAGTCCATAATCAGCTGGCTCCAAAGCAGGGTGACTTGGCAGAGGAGCACAGAACAGAATCAGTTCACAGCAAGCAGAAGACAGCAAAAGCAAGCAAGGGACCTTAGCAGCTATTTCTGCCCTTGTTCTGCTGTATCCAGGGTCCCGGGATAGGGCAGTGCCGGATCCATCAGTGGACTGAGTTAGTGATCACTCCTTTAATCCCCACATCCACCATGAGTCAGTCACACACCCAAGATCCAGTGGCTCTGAAAAAGCCTCTCCGATGATCACCCGAAACTCTGGGAGAACATCAAAACACAAGCCATAACAATAGGGGACCAGATAATGTATTATCCAAATGGAACACTTCTGAGAATTAATGAAAAGCCATTACTGATTGGGTCAGGATAACACATATGATACTGGATCGTCATTAGCAAACTGAGACATATGGTCATCCCATTTATAAATTATCTTCATTATTTAAAAACTAAAAATCCAATTTACGTTTTATTTTTGTTTGTTTGTTTTGAGATAGGGTCTCATCATGTAGTGTGGGCTTACCTTGAACTCATGACAACCCTCTTGCCTCAGATTCCCAAGTGCTAGGATTATAGGCAAGCACCACCATGTCTGGCTACTGTTGTTTTTTATGTTTTGTTTTGTTTTAGTACTAGCGATTGAAACCAAGACCCTGTGCTGGGAGGCAGACACTGTGCTAAATCCCTGGCCTGCTTACAGTATTTTTAAAAGAATGTAAAACTATGGAGGCACAAGAAGGTTGACATGACTATTATTAACAAAACTTTCAGGAAAGAGTTAACATTTAGTCCAGACAATCATTTTGATTTCAGTTTTATTTTGAATAGTCCTGTTTAATGTAGCAATACTGCAGCTACAAAGATCTGGAGTTAGAAAATCTTGTATGTTTTTCCAACAAAGATGACCTATTTATAAATATGAACATTGACCACTGATAACACTGCACATAGGAAAAGGATTCCTCTTTTGGTTCTTCAAAATTCTCCAAATGCAACAATTTCACTTTCCTTTAAAAGCTCATTTGACATACTAAGAAATCTTGTAACAACAACAAAAAAATCTTGTGCAATAATCTGAAATTTACTATTCTTATACTAAAAAAAAAAAACCCTGTATGTCCTGAAATTAGTTTGAAAATTGTTTAAATGCTCCAAAGAAACCAAGTCAACCAAGAAAGACAGTTTCAATTTAGTGTAATTTTAGTCTCCATATGAATGTTCTCCAGCTGAGTGGCTTGGCAGAATCTGTCAGATGTACCTCAAAAAGTCTGAGTGTTAAAGAAAAATACCCCAGGTTGCCACCCACATCCCACATAAATTTTCCAGTGTAGGCCAACCCCACAGAAGTGGCTGCAGGATCGTCTTATAGGGCAGTCCCAGACAGAGGTCCCAGAATAGTCTTAGACCAAACCAACCTGTCTAGGCAGGCAAAGAAAGGGTTCTTTGGCAGTAGACAAAACAGTCTCCCTAACTCATCTCCCCAGTCTTTCTTGGCTCAAACCAAGCTGTAAGCAGTGCCCCAAAGCAGACCAAACACCAGTGTTCAGAAAACAAGGCAATATTCAGAGGGTTATTTTTAAATATTGTTGTTCAAGAGATCTAAATTCTATCTTGAGCTCAACCACTGTATAAGAAAGACATAACACTTTCACTTGGACACAGGTCTAGCACAGGAAGAGAGGAAAGGAAGGGGGGAGAGGAAAAGAGGAAAAATTTTGTAAGATCCTTTTTGAATTCTACATTTTCCCATGTCTCCTGAACTTAAAACAGGCTTCAACTTTCCTATGGAGCCAATTAAAATGACAGAAGTGTCAATTTGTCAAGTAAGTTTTATCATTTCCCAAATGAAGACCAGTTGGAATATGATATACATAATAAGGGATAAAAGTTGTCCAAGGATAATTGGTCTCAGAGGCCGTAAATTTTTACACTCTATCTGTAATGCGGTAGTAGAGCAGAATACAAATGATGAAAGTCAGACTCCTTCCAGCCAAATACTTCAAAGATCTTAAATTTAAAAAATAAAAAGGAACAGAAAAGCTTTGATTTAAACTCATTTGCCAGTGGGCCTGCTGTCACACATCTGTAAACCCAGCCCTTATGGGAAGCTGAGGCAGGAAGATTATTATCGATTCCACCAATATATCCTAAGTTCATGGCCAGCCCAAACTACAGAGCAAGACCTTGTTTCCCAAAAATTAAGAATGGGGCTGGGGATTCAGCTCAAGTGGTACCTACCTTGCAACCACAAGGGCCCAAGTTCAACCTTCAGTTTCACAAAAAAAAGAAATTAAAAATAAAATAATTATTTAGGATATCCTAGTAGTTGAATGGTACATGTGAAAGGGCTCTAAATGAGCTAGCTCTAAGTTCTAGCTCAAAACACGCAACTATTTATGTGAACATGAGCATATCATATTATCTCTGTACTTTAGTATCTTCAACTGTAAAGCCAGAGAAGTAGATGAATAAGTTTATCTCTTGCTTAAAATGTTAAGATTTGCATGTCTTTTCAGATGACATCATTCCTCGGCAGACTCAAAGTGCTTTTAGTAGGAAGGTCATAATTCCTTTATAAAGTGCTTTAAAGTTTAAAAGTATTTCCACACTTACCCAATAACACTGGAGGATACAGTTAGTATCATCTCTACTAAGTTATTTCATGCAACAAACGTCCACAGAAGAAAATAGAAGACTGGTAATGCTAAAAGACCCTCAGCTGGAGAACAGCAGTGTGTAACATTGGTCTGACTTCCAATCCTGTATCCTTTCCTAATCCTAGCAAAGAGCTGCATATATTTAGTATAAAAACAGGAATAAAGGACATAAAGTCAGATTTTGATAACTTGTGATTACATTTCTCAGTAGTAAAAAGATTCAAAATACCTATTTGGGAGGGCTATCCCTAGAATGGGCATAAAATCTAAACTTGGCTAAGTTCATAATTGTAAAATCTGAAGATATGACATAACGGCACTAACTGCAATCCTCACTAGGAACTTCCAAAAAACAGTAACCACACGGGGTCCCTTCACCTTCTGGGCTCTTTCTGCCGACCACTGAGCCTGTTACCAAATTTCTATCAGGAGCAGAGGAAGAAAAGCAAAAGCCAAAGAATATTATAAATCTCATAATACACATTTTGTCATTGTTGTCACAGAAGCAGCTTTTTCACGAAAGTAGTGTACTGTTTGTTTGGGCATCACACAAGAGTGCCACACCATGGAGGTCTTAGTTCACTGAGACCACTGACTGATTTTGCAAAAAGCACAAAACTTTCCTCCGTCTCCGCACCTCAGATGAAAAATGTAGTCGCTGGTTTAAGTAACAGCTAAAAGAGCTTGTTTTGAGACATCTCACTAGAGCTGAAGACTCAGTAAACAGGTTAACATCTGTGGAAGCACTTATTGAATGTGAAGTTATCTGACTTTTCAAAGTACATCCACGGAAGGCAGTATCATTTTATTTTCTGGCAGTTTCAATTTTTTTTGAGACAGGGTCTCGCTTTGTAGTTCAGGCTGGTCCTCAGTCTCAAACTCACATCTCAGCAATCCTCCTGCCTCTGCCTCCCGAGTGCTAGGATTACAGGCGTGAGCCACCACGCCCAGCACTGTGGTATGTGGCACTGACTGCTGCTGGGCATGAGTCTCCACACCCAGCATTGCACGTGGTTACCAGGGATGGAACCCTGCACTTGTAAGAGGCACCGGAACCATTGAACTAAATCCCCAGCCCGGGCAGTTTCAGTTTTTAAATCAATTCGAAAACAACCACCATTCGACCCCTCCATTTAAAGATATATCACGCGTCACATGCTACCTAGCAGAAACTTTAGAGTTAGATTTTCTTTTTCCAATGAGGAACAGCCAGGAAGATGATGATCAACATGCATAAGACCCTAAATTCAATCAATACAAAACAAAACAAAAACAAAAGAAATCTGAGGTGGAGTTAGAGGCACACCCTAGTAGTCACAGTTAGGTGACAGACTACAACAGAATAATCACAAGGCTGAGTCCAGCCTGGGCAATGTAGGGAGACCTCATCACAAAACTTAAAAATTACAAAAAGCTGCAGATATAAATTCAGCAATAAAGTGCTCTAGGTTCAGTTCCTGGGGCTGAAGGACCAAAAAAAAAAGCATAACCTGAATTCACTGACTTTTAAGATAAAAAGCACTGGACCAGCAAACCTAATGAGCAGCAGTCTGTGAAGATAAGAATGGAGTGAGGGGGAGGGGCACTTAGTCGGTGTGACGGCATTATCCTAATTCATGCTGCCACACTGGACTGTTAAGTCTTAAAAGCTAGCCTTAGATGCTGCAATGCAATTTACTGTGAAACCCTCCCATGTGGGCATCCGTATTTCATCCCTGAGCTTCTCCTGCATAATGAGACAAATACTCTTTTTTTTTCTGTTTAGTACAGAATTATGCAATTCAAGAGAGAAGGCTGTGTCCAAGTTCAGCACTGTTACATTCTACCTTATAGCATCTGAGGGTTAGAGTCAAAAGCGCTCATAAATCTTGTGTAATCAAAATTTCCACTGAAAAGCCGTTAAGTTACTAGGATTTAGGCCCCTGGAAACACACAGCTTCAAAATTACCTTTTCTCTTCATGTGTGAGCTGGGGCCTCCCTTTCTTTAGAACAATGAAGGCCAAAGTCTGCTTGAAAAAAGGGGCCAAAAAACGGAGTAAATAAGACCATTTATCTTTTTTTTTTTTAAATAAACAGTTGAATTTGCTGAAGTTAAACATTCACTGAAGGGTACACTCAAAAAGTGGACAAGCGCCATTCACCAAATAGAACCTTCCAAACTCTGGGAGCATGACTGGCGAACGTTTCAGTGCTTTCGTTAACATTTCACAAAACGCACTTCCCTTGAGATTTCCAAATAGAAGCAGGTAAACAGATGGCACCTTTGAGAAACACAGTAATGATTCCAGCCACGAACAAATATTCTAGGGACAGTTTCATAACTTGGAGGGAGTCAATGTACATCAGAAAGAGGGCAACTTTGAAAAGCTGCTCACACGCATGAAGTTCTATCAGAAGGCATGACTCCCAGGCATGGGCACATTTTGCATGTCACGTTCCTCGGGCCCGGGGTCACCTCGGGCGCGCGAGGAGGAGGGAGCGAGAGGGAACTGCATTTTTCATGAGAAATCCACTTACATACACAGCCAAGCTTCCACCTCTAGAATCTGGGCGAGGGTCACCTCAGCCCAGTGGCGACTCGCACGGTACCGCCATGTATGCCTCAGACCCTAAAACTTCTTAGGAAGAAAAAGTGCAGAGAGGACCGCTAACAAGGGGGCCGCTGGAGCAGACGTAGCAAAGCACCCCAACGAAGGGGCGACAGTTCTCGGGCGCACGCCAGACTAACACCCAGTCCGGGCTGCAATCAGCCTCGGCCCGCTCGTTACCTGAGGGACGTCATGACTTCTCCTTCCTGCCCCGGCCCCCGCGCGCGCGTCCGATGCTCTGCGTCCGCCGGGCAGCAGCAGGTACCACGCTCCCGCTCCTCGCTCCGCGCTCCTGCACTCCGCAGCCCAGAGCGCGTCCTCACACACCCCGCGCGCGGGCGGCCCCTGGCGAGCGGGCCCTGCGCGCTGATTGGCGGCGGCCGGAGGGAGGCGGGCGCCCCGCCCCCGCCGACGGCCGGAGTTCGTCCTCCCGAGTCGCGGGCGAGGTCGGCCGCGGGCGCGGCTCGCTGGCGGGCGTACGAGCGGGCTAGCGGGCTGGCGAGTGGCAACGGTGGCCATCTTGAGTCCTGGTACCCGCGTCCCTCACCCGCGTCCCGGCTCCCGGGGCACGAGGTTGGGTGCCCGCCTCAAACATGGCCGCGCCGCTGACACCCGATTTTGTAGTCACATGGCCCACGGTCTACCTCGCGGTGCTCAGGTCTCTCGCAGAGCTCGGGAGGTAGATACACCCTGTGGGGACGAATCGCGGGTGGGGTTTGACAACCTGCAGAGCCCTTCTTGCAGAAGCAAAGCAACTGTCTAGAAACAGCAGGGGGAAATCGAACACGTGGCGGCAGGAGGATGTTATATTCCTGTCCGCTGCCTTTGGGCTGAGTCTCTTGGTCCCAAATGTTCTCGAAGTTCGAAGACACTTGAGGGGGCACACTTACTATGGCAGTATTCAAGATTCGTTTTAAACTTTGTAAACCATACACTACCTGAGTGAAGGCCGGACATCGGGTGTTTCTTTTTTGCATGTTTCAAGGTGATTCAGGTATGTGTATAAAGTTTTTTTACCTTCTGAGTCATTTGCCGCAGATTACCTCCCTTTGCTCCCAAGTATGCAAGGTGATAAAACGTGCGTTTAAGCCATAGAAAAAGATCGGAAGGTACCCTATATCCTGGTTCCAACTGTGGAGTAGTTTAGTGTAGGTAAAGGGTTAAGAAATTGTGTAATCCCAAATTGGGGCAGGAGGATCGCCATTTCAGAGCCAAACAGGGGAAAAGAAATTGATTGTTAACCACTAATAAAAAGCAGGAAAATTAATACCAAATCCAGAAAAGATCCGGAGGGGGAAAAAAACAACAGCAAATGCCTTATGCCCCAAACAGCTTTTCTTTATTCCTTCATTTTATTTTCTAACATTATGTGGTATTAAAATGTACCTGATGGGACTGAGGTACTTAAATTATAACCTAAGGGAAATATAAATTTTACAAGTGAAGCAACTGGATTTTCCTGCTAGAGCTCGGAAAAATGGCCCAAAGTGAAACCCTCAGAAGCAAAATTTTTCTCTGACCATCTGTCCTCTCTCTCCTTTTTATCCCCTACAATTCAAGCCACAGAAACTAGAATCCCCCCCAAGGCAGGTCCTAGAAACTAGAGACACCTCCTCCCAACCCCCAAGCCAATTAGAAAGCTAAAACATGGATCTTAACCCACCTTTCAGTCTTAGAGCTGGCCATAAAGAAATTTATTGCTGGAAACAGTAGTCCACACCTATAATCCCAGCCATTCAAGAAGTCAAGGCAGGTGGATCACAAATTCAAAGCCAGCTTGGGCAATTTAGAGAAATTCTGTCTCAAAATAAAATAAATATATAACAGTCTGGTGATTTAGGTCAATGGTAGAGCACTTGCCTAGAATGCATGAGGCCCTTGGTTCAATCCCGAGGACTCCAAAGAAAAAAAGACTTTTTCCCCCCCGCTCTGGCCTGCCCTTTCTAATAGGGATCCTAAAATGGTCCCCCCTTTCAGAAAGGGTCCTAGGTGACCCTGGGAAAGGAAGAAATGCCTCACAGACACAGCATTTCTCTATTACCTTTGTTAGCATGAAATCATCTTGTTCTTGTCCAATCATTTCTTCACAGTGTATTTCATACTTAATTCAACATAAGCATTAAAATGGACAGCCACACCAAGTCTTTGGGTCTTCATTCTTAGTTTCATTCTTCATTTTAGTTTCACCTAAAACTATGATCAAATAAATGTATTACGTTTTCTTCTTGTTAATCTAGCATCTTTATTATAAGGGTGTTGGCCATTGCCCATCTGAGATAGAGAGGAAAAAGATATCCACATTTCCTCCCCTGCATTCCATTAAAATATATTATTGTTTTAGTTGTAGTACACTTTTTTTGTTTTGTTATATTTCTACTGGACAGTGCTGTTCTGCATGCAGTCTTAAGTTAGTCTCTTCTTACTCAATGTTACCTCTGATAGAATAATTATGATCACAAATTCAAATTAGTAACCAGGTGTAGTGGCACACACCTGTCATCCTAGCACTCCAGACGCTAAGGGAGGAGGACTGCTTCAAGTTCAATGCCAGTCTGGACTACATAATGAGTTCAAGCCCAGCCTGAACTACACAGTGCAACCCCATCTCAAAAAACAAAACCAAACAGGAAAACAAATCTAAATTAGTAAAGAAGCCAGTTTATACAAATCTGATTTTCCCTGCGAGACAGCGAAAAAAAACATCAAGTATTTCAGACATTTCAGATCTTTTCAGAAGATGCTATTTTTAGCCTTAGCTTGTTCTCTTTAAATGCCCATCTAAATTGAAGCTGTAAATATAAATCTGATGTGTTCGGTCCCGAGGAAAAGCTGTTAAAATCCTTAGCTGAACTTGGAATTGTGAGACCTTGACCAAATGTGCCCAAGCTGTCTTAATTGTTTCTCTAGGTTAAACAGAATCCATAGCAAAAATGCATTTGGATAACAATTTGAAGTGCCACAGACACTGACTAATTCAAGTTTCCTTCCTCTTCTTGCAGGAAATGTTAATAGATAATCCACATGGACTGAAACTAGGAAGGATCCTAAGGCTCTCAAAACCTCTAGGTGACTTCTAAGACAGGGCACAGTATAGTGTGAAGCACTGCTTCTCACACTTAATACATATACAGATCATTTGGAGAATCTTGTTAAAATGCAGGTTTGATTCAATAAGTGTCTATAGCCAAGATTTTGCATTTCTTTATGTTTTCAGGTTTCACGAATTGTTTATGGTCTGTGGGGCAGACTGAGTAGCAAGGTTATATAGGTAGCAAGACAGACTTGGTGTGGAACTCCTACTACACTTTCCTATTAGCCTTGTGACCTTGAGCTGGTTCTTAATCTCACAGTCCCTCAATTTAACCAGGACATGTTTTTCAGGACATAGTAAAGATTAAAATATAATTAACTCTACCAAAGTGTCTAATAGAGTCCATGGCACATAGCAATAGCATTATTTTGTTATTAACACACTAATTGAAATTATATCTCTAGGGCCAGGGATTTAGCTCAATGGTTCCAGTGACTGCCTTCCAAGCGCAAGGGCCCAGGTTCATCCCTGGTAACCACAGACAACAATGCCAGATATGGAGACTCATACCCACCATCAATCAGAACCACAAACTACAGTGCAAGGCATGGTGGCTCACGTCTGTAATCCCAGCACTTGGGAGGCAGGGGCAGGAGGATTGCTGTGAGTTCAAAGCTGAGCTCTGGGCTAGCCTTTACTACAAAAGTGAGACCTGTCTCAAAAAAAAAAAAAAATTACACCTCTAAGGGATAGGGACGTAGCTGGTGGTAGCATGTGAAAAGTACTGGGTCTAATCCCCTTTATCTGTACCACAAAATCAGTAACTAAGCATTTTTCTGATCTTTAATTTTTTTTTTTTTTTCAGTTTTTTGAGACAAGGTCTTACTTGGTAGTTCAGGCTGGCCCTGAACACACTGTGAAGCCCAGGCTAGCTTTGAACTCATGGCAGTCTTCCTGCCTCTGCCTCTAGAGTGCTAGGAGGATTACCAGTGTGAGCCACCATGCCTGGCTGGATCTTTAGTATTAAGATTCCAAAACAAAGAGGGTACTAGGGGTATAGATCAGCAGACTGCCTGCCTAGAATGGGCAAGGCCTTTGATTCAATTTAAAAAAAAAAAATGTAAAGCCCTAATTTTGCTACCAAAACAGCTAAACTTAAATCTTTAGTTCATTTGAAAGAAACATATTAAGATCTCTATCAGTGAGGCCTACATGGGTCTGCAGTATCCAAATAATCAGGAGCCAAGCATGGTGACACCCACCTGTAATCCCAGCACTGGGGAGGTTGAGTCAAGAGGAGTGCCTGAGTTCCAGGTCAGCCTGGGCTACATAAGAAGACCCTCTCTCAAAAACAAACAAAACAAAAAAAGAGGAATATTTAATCAAATTGAAGCCACATCACATTCAAAGACTTAAAATAACCTCAAAGTTTATTCTCTTAAAAATGTGTTAGGTACCAGTCATCTCAGCAAATATAAATTAAAAAAAAAAAACTATTTCAACAAATAAGTGGTACACACATGTAATCCCAGCACTGGGAGGCTGAGACAGGAATGCCAAGAGTTCAGAGTCAATTTGGGCTGCATAGTGAGTTCAAGGTTAGCCTGAACTACATAGTCAGGCCCAGTCTCAAAAAAAATTAAAAAAATCAATTAGGGATAAAAGTACACTTTTCCAGATAAAGGGATTTCTTTTGATTCATAGCAAACTTCTTTTCCTCAGCCATGTATTTTGTCCTAATCTTTTTCTAAAGCCCCTTTCACTTATTCTTTTTTATTACACACACAAACACACATTACTGGATAACTACTACTTTTGATCAGTTTTCTAAGCAGTTTACTCAAAGGCTTTACCTTATCCCTTTCAGGGAAAAACGGTCAATTCAAATCTTTAACCTTCATCAACCTCCTTATAATTTAAACACTTGAATCAAGAAAAGTAGGTCGGGCTAGGGGGATAAACCCCTGTAATCCCAGTACCCTGGGAAACTGAGACAGGAAGATTATAAATTCAAATTTACAATTTGGTGAGACCTTATCTCAAAAGGGTTGGGAAAAGAAGACCTGGGATATAGCTGTGGGGTTCAATCTACAATATCACAAAACAGTATGTCAGAATAATTTTAATAAGGATTCTCTCTGCCTTATCAAATCTTGGGTTAAAAGGAAACACAAAGCTAACCCAAGCTCTAGGAAGTATAACAAAGATGTTGACCCACCTACTAATCTTTACAACAGATGCTTCAGAGCCCAAAATAATAGCAGTGTTCTCTTCAAACAGGACCAGGTTGTTGCTAAGGGTGCAATAAAAAAAGCACACTCTTATACGTTATTAGTGGGAGTATAAAGTAGTACATTTCTAGAAAGCTTTTTTGGCACTACATATCAGAAATTCCATTTTTCAGGCAACTATCATTAAACCAACTATAAACAAAGACTTGTATATTTAGTTACTTATTTCAGCATGGAAAGATAACAGTTCAGTAAATTACAGAAGACAGTTACAGAACTATTACTAAATATTTCCATAAGTGTTTGGTTAAGGATACCGGAAAATACTCATGATATATTAAACAAACAAAGAGCTGGGAATGTAGCTGAGTGGTACAAAAAAGAAAATACAGATTTTTTTTTTTTTAAAGACAAAGTCTCACTATAGTTCAGCAGAATGGACTTGAACTCACTCTGTAACCTGGGCAAGCCTCAAACTCAGTGATCCTCCTGCCTCAGCTCCCCACATACACCACCATATGTGGCTCTAAACACTGGTTTTGTAGTCATAAAACTTGTAATACTAAACCTTGTCTTTTCAAATGTTTTCAAAAAGCAAAATGCTAAGATTGAGGCATTCATACTCAAATGGATGTACCTTGAGGACATCCTCCTAAGTGAAATAAATAGGTCACAGATGTATACATATCGTACCTTTTCTCTGATATGAGAAACGGGAGATGTAAATGAGTTCTAGTATATATAATTGATATTGTGAAATAGAAAATATTTAAAAGGAAAGAGGGTATAGGGGTAAATAACAAGGGGAAAAAGAATATGATGGTAATAAAGGAAAAAAGGAAACAAAGCTTATATATATATGGGGGTGCAGTTGCAGGGCGGGGGGAAGAGGGAAAAAATGAAAATGAAGTCATGTCATATTCTGGTACAAACTCTCAATGTTGAATGCAATGATGTGTATTCATAATGTACCAAGAAAGATTTGTGTTTTTTTTAAACTGTACTTGTAAAATCATAATATTTTTAGAACTGGGTATATTTTATATGTCCATCTTTTCATCTGTAAAGAACTGGAGGGGGAGGGAAGTAATGGGGATTAAACCTTAGTATCCCCATTTTTTCCCCTAGACAGAATCTCCTTAAATTGCTTAGACTGGGTTAAACTTGCCTCCCAGAATGCTGGGATTATGGGATTATGGGCATATGCTGCCACTCCTAGTTTATAAAGACTTAAAGATAGACCTAACAAAAATAAAATGTCTTTATAATTGTCTTGGTTAATTTTAAATCATAACTTCACAAAATTTCAAAAGTGTAAATATCACTTGAGAGCTTTGCCTAAAAGCCCAGCTGTCATTACATGAATGTGGAATGTTTTCCCTGCAAGCTAAAATACATCCCCTCATTTAATATTGATAAAGTATTATTTTTAAGCCATCTATATCATATTTCAAAAAAAGAAGCTTCTTTAAACTTCTCTCCCTAAAATAAGTGGTCTGTGAAGAGTGTAAATCTCTGGAGCCTAAACATGTCAAGGCAGGAATCCTAATCCCAGACCCACCAGTAACTTTAGAACTTCCCACAAATCATTACTTTTTTACCATCAGTTTCCTTATTTGAAACACAAAGGAATTTGTCCTGGATGACATCTCAGGTCAATTTCAGTTCTTTTAGTCTGTCTGTCTGTCTGTTTCAGCCTGGGGGATCAAACTCAGGACCTTGCATTTGCCAAGCGAGTACAGTGCCACTAGGCTCTATCTCCAGCCCTCAATTTCAGTTATTGGATAATAAAGAAAAACTGTCCTGTGCCTCAATACAGATTGGGTTGTTTTTTAAAGAAATGTTGAGTTTTAACTAGTTTTAATAATGGATAAGATTATTCAAACAGCACTAAATGCATTAATTCTTTTCCACAAAAGACATAAGAAGTTTATGGTTTCCTTTTACTATCTGCATATTCCTATATTTCATTTTAATATCATATATCCCAACACAATATAATCTTTAAATTAAACCTGATAATTTATTTTCCTAGAGAATTTGAAGAATAAAATAACACTTAGTTGACTGAACTTTATTTAGTAAGAAACTTTAGCAAATTCCCTCTCCGGCACACCCACATGCTTCTTTATTTTCATCAATTACAAATTTCTAATGCTTAGAGAAAAGATCCAATCAAAAGATAAAGGACAGTAGTGCTTCCCAATTACTCCTGCTGCAAAGAAAATATTTTTTAACTACACAATTTGATACCACATCTGTTTCATAATGGGAGGAACAAAAATGTAGAAAGAACATCAGCAGAAGTAAAAGCTCTACCCAAAGGATTATTGGTGTATATATCTGTGTATGTGTATGTATATGTAATATGTTTGTTGTAATTCTTTTCCTTATTTTTATCATTTCATCTTAGACTTACTCTATACTTTATAAACAAGATTTTAGGAATCACTCATTCCTCAAATATTCATTGAGCATCTGCTTACTAGACACTGGAGATTCAGCAAAGATCAGTAACATGTGCTGCCTCTATAGAACTTACATACTAGTGCAATACAGACAAATGAGTAATCAAGTAACAAGAAAGAACATCAAGTAATGAAACAGGCCATGTGGAGAATGAAAAGCAGCAGGTCAGTGTTAAGAAAGCCTCCTTTACATCGGTCATCAGGGAAGTCCTCTGTACCGAGAGAACTGAGTGACAAGAATAGCCCAGTGGAGGAAGGGCGTTTCAGATAGAACAGCCCTAAAATGAGAGCCAGACTGACCTGGACCTGCAGTGTGAGAAGAGCGAAGAGTAGGAGGAAGAGCGGTATGTGGCCAGTGTAAAGAACACTGTGTTAGACTTCATGATCCTAGGAAGTTCTGGGGATTTTTTATGAGCATAACAGGAAGCAACTCTAGCCAAGTTTTAAACAGAGAAGTGACATGATACTGTGTTTAAAAGATCGCCCTGGCTATCATGTGGAGACTACACAGAGGAGCATGAAAGCAGAAAGACCAAATTAGAAAACTACTATAGCAATCACAGTTATCTGAACCACAAAGATAATGATGGACAAGGACAGAGGTAAATGGATCCAGGAGACACTTAGGAGATAGATGGATAGGACGAACTGGTAGACTGCGAGTGGGGCCCTAACGCAAAGCAAAGGATCCTGATTAACTTCTGTCATGCCTGGCCTGCATGAGACATTCCCAAGCAAATTCCCAGGCCGTTCTCTGCAACAGACTACTCAGTAAACAGGAGAGACGGCCATAAAGAAAGTTAAGACGAAGTACACCATCTGCCCTGGTGCCAAGAAATCCAGTGATTGCAAACCTGCACTGACCCTCCTTGGACCCTCAGTAATAAACATTTCTAATGATCAGAGCTCCTTCCCAAAACCCTATATAAACTTAGTTTTGTTTTTTGTTTTTTGTTTTTGTTTTTTTTTTTAACCAGCTAGCTGCTGGGATCTGCCCCTATTTTCAGTCCCTATTCACAGTTGGATGAGTAGTATTTTTTTTTCCCCACATAAAGTTCGTGCCCAAGTGGCCTTTCACATGCCGTTTGTAACAACTTCTACTGGTGGAATTTGAGAAAGTGGAAAAATTGAGCTGCTATTTACTGAGCTAAAGAGATAAGACAGGAGCAGCTTAGAAAAGCAGTTCTGGGAAAGGTCAGCAATGAAGATATGGATTTTTTTTCTCTATTCTTATCAAGAATTTTACATGTAGGATAATAGCCTAATAGGTGAACATTCCACCTTGGCATTTGCTGTAGCCATAGGTATGGATATAAATAAAATAACAGGCCAAGTTTGAAGGCTTATCCACTATGTGCCAGAGGCCATGGTATATAGCTTTGTGGTAGTACTAGGGGCTGAACCCAGACCCTCTGTATGGAGCTACATCATCTGTTTTGTTTTGTCTTTTGAGACAGTTTTGTTAAGCTGCCTGGGCTAGACTCAAACTTGTGATCATCCTGTCTTATCCTCCTAGAGGGCTGGGCTTACAAGTACGCACCACCATGCTGGCTACCCATGCTATCTACTTACAAGTACTATACAACTCGAATTTCCAACAACTCTGCCAGGATCTACTTTCAGAGGTAAACTAACCTGCCCAGCAGCACACTTTACACACCAGAAATCCACACTCTGGTAGTCTGACTTGGGCCAACTACCACTGCCCAGTGCAACATTAAGGGAATAAAGATATCTGACATGGCTGGGAATTTATAAATATGCCAGTTTTACACATTACATTTTTATCCAGAAGATGTGATCCATACACAGCCTTTCCCCATAGTTAGATCCCTATACTCTAGGGATCTTCTTAATCCTTTTATTAATTTGTTCATTTGTTTGAGACAGAGTCTCAATAATGTGGTTCAGACTGGCCTTTTACTCATTATATGGCCCAAGCTGACCTCAAACTTGCAGCGATCTCTCTGCCTCTGGCCCCTTAGTGCTGAGGTTATAGGTGTATGCCACCAC
Organism: Petromus typicus; assembly: GCA_004026965.1. Classification (NCBI taxonomy): domain Eukaryota; kingdom Metazoa; phylum Chordata; class Mammalia; order Rodentia; family Petromuridae; genus Petromus; species Petromus typicus. Next base: position 93,293 of record PVIR01001628.1, on the reverse strand, counting down.
ATGTGGCGTACACCTCCTCATTTTTAACAACTTCAACCATAATTTATTTCATTTCTGTCAAAATCACAAAAGAGCATGTTAACAAATAAAAGGCCTCTTTTTTTCAAAACCACTGTATAAGAATTTAGGAGCACATAATATCTAGCAGATTTACTATCAAGCTAAGGAAATACACTATCCAGCCCAGGTGCAGTGGCAGTTACCTGTAATGCCAGCATTTAGGGAAGCTCAGGCAAGAGGATTGTAAATTCAAATTCAGCCTATATATCCAAGTGAGATTATCTCAAAACAAAAATACGAAATTTTTTTTGGAGAACGCCCTTGGGTTGGATTACCAGCACTGCCAAAAACAAAGCAAAATATAAACAACCCATTCCAGCCTTTCAGCTTATGAAAACTAAATTTAGATTTAAGTAAAATTAATAACAGGCCTCAAACTGGAGATAATCCTCCTGCCTCAGCATCCCAAGTGCTGGAATTAGAGACAAACATTACCAACATCTGGCCCAAAACAAGATTTTTTTGAGATCAGGAATGTCAGAAGCAATTCTGCATAATTTTGGGGGAAAATGATTTCACAATTAAGATTATGACTAAGTCACATTTTCCTATGACATATGGAAACATTACTTTTGCCCCTAGTCACAGCTAAAACCACAATGGTTCCATGATGCTGTGATGCTCCAGGGCAGGATTGCACCAGCTGAAGACCTCCTAGGGATGGACAGATTCCTGATCAATAGAAGTTCCTCCTGACCTACAATCTGCTGCCCTCGAGTCATCTGTGGTATCTGTTACTCCCTACATACTGAAAACAGGTATGGCAAGCCAGCGTCTTTCATCTCTGCTCCCTAGAGCAGCACTCATCAGCCCCAAAGCCTAGCTTCTCTAAATTGGATTTCTACCTATAATTAATTAATGTGCTGTTGGGCTCAAAGGAGACTAGGACTTACAGTAGAGGCAATATCCCTCTTCCCTGTTCCCTTCAGTAAGAACACAAATGTTCACACAAGGTGCCACTGTTTTGGAGAACGGAGTATCTTTTGTCTAATTCCTAGGACTGACCATTCTCTATACAGGAGAAAAAAAATGTTTTCTCAAAATAAGTGGGATGGTGGGGAGCTGTTTGCAGTACTGGGGATTGAATCCAGGGCATGTAGACTGAGCTACAACCCCAGACCCCCTCCTTTTAAAACAGGCTCCCAATAAGTCAGTGAGTTTCCCAGAGGCTAGGTCTGAAGTTGTGGTCCTTCCTGCCTCAGCTTCCCAGAGAGCGATGGTTTGTACCACCACCTCTGGCCAGAATATGCGATTTTAACTGGTACATATTCTAAAAATAATGACTTCTACCTGGTTCTTTTCTAAAAGGTTGAACTGTTATCTAAACATTTTTCTTTTATTCCATGTTTGTAAAGAAGACATTTTAGGGGAGGTGGCAGCACAGGAGCAGATTTCTCTCATTTCAACAAAAATGTCACCACCTCATACTGACTGAGTGTGGAGGGGAGCAATTAAATGCAAATGTAACCTTCAGGCATTATGAGAAGACAGCTGCTATGGCATGCCAAATAAAACTTTTTAGGTAGTAGCAGGCAGCAAATTTCAGACATGGAATTTTTTTTGTTCTAGGAATCCAACTCAGGACCTTGCATTTGCGAGGCAGGCATAGGAGCCACTGAGCTAAGTCCCTGGCCCTGCATGGAGTTTTTAAACCTTAAACTATTTCTTCAGAAACATAGTACTCTCAGTATTCCACAGAAAAAATAATATATTTAAACCAAAAATAGATTGAGTTCCCAATGAGGAGAGTAGGGAAGCACTATTAAAAATAACAATCCAGGAAACCGGAAGGCTGAGTATGCTCTGTAGTGAGCACCTGTCTATCCCATGTAGGTGTCTGGGTTCCAGGCCCTGTGCCCCAAATCATCATCATCATCATCACCCTTCAAAAGGAAATAACCAAAGTGTGCCTGTATAATTCACATTTTTCAGAATATTTAACTAAAATTGTGGCAGATTAAAATTGGCCGTCATTCCAGCCAGACAAAGTAGCACAAACCTGTACTCCCAGTTTCTTGGAAACCTTGGAAGCAGCATCACAAGTTCGAAACTAGCCTGGGAAAGTGCCTCAAAATTAATTTTTTTAAAAAAAAAGAACTGCAGATGCAACTCACTAAAAGCTCTGCATTTAATACTCAGTCACAGGGGGGGGAAAAGTTATTGCTTGTTGAAGGGAAGAGTCTTTGTCTCTCTCCTAATTCTGGGCTAGCCTGGGGCTCGCCTAACTCACAGTGCATGGGTGTGTCAGATTCCAGCCCAGCCTTTCTGAGTGGCAGCTCTGCCCTGGCCTCTGGGGACCTCCAGCTGTCACAGAAGCTGAAGAGACCACATAAAAAGGATCCCAAAGTACCTGACAGGGGGAGGAGCCCTGCTGAGCTCTGCCTATCAGTCACTCTCACCGGAGCACAGCTAAAGACAGGCTGGCCCGTCAGATACCTCCAAGTGCACCTACTCAGCACTGTGAGCAAAAGAATAAAAGGCCAAACGAGGCCTGCACTCCTGCCCCACAGAATCATGCAATCTCATAAAAGTTATTTCAAGTCACTAATCTGTGGGAAAGAAAACCGAACTCAATGGGAAAAAAACACTTTACACTGCAACTCCGTATCTTTTAAGACGGGGTCTCACTCTTTAGCCCAGGCTGGCCTCAAGTTCACAGCCATCCTCTTGCCTCGACTTCCCCAGTGCTGGAATTACAGGCCTGTGCCTGGTGCAACTCAGTATTTTATAGTACCTTTAAATAAAAGTGTTTCAAAAGGCAATTCATACTCTTCATGCAGTATTTTTAAATTCTATTTCTCTTTTGCAAAGCAGTAATTGTACAAATTGAAAAACATTTTACTCTATACTACTTCATAGGTGAAACATATGTCTAGATAGAAACATTAATAAAATCATCTGTCCTGATTCTAGATTCAAAAGCTTTTTTCCTTGTACCATGCTAATGATCCATAGGTATTATATACAGTTTATAATCAGAAGTTTCCTTTTCCAGTACCCAGAACTCAGGACCTTGTGCCTATCAGGCAGATGAGGCCACCGAGGCTACATCTCTTATCCTATAATCTGAAGTCTCTTAAAGAACTCATATCGAAGAGATAAGTGGGAAGCCGAAAAGTTACATGGGGGTCATAGAGAAATAAGGGATAGCTAAGAGAAATTGAGATTTTGTTTTTAACTTCTTGTTCAAAGACCTACATTCTCTCCCTCCAAGTCCCTCTTCTTGTGTTTATCAATTATTATGAAACTGAAGCTTCAAAATATTACCCAATATATTTAATCAAATGTTGCAATCCTATAAAAAGAGCATTTCGCCATCTCTTTACAAAAGTTCATGTTTAAAAAATGGAGTGAGGGACTGGATGAAGGGGATCCAAGGCTAACTGCTGCCATTTATTATTTCTTTTTGCTTTTTTGTGAAGGATTGAACCCAGGTTCTTCACATTTAGCTTCATCTCCAACCACTATTTTATTTTGAAATAAGATCTCACTAAGGCTCCATTACGGCTTCTGTCTACATGTCCCCAAGAGCCTCATGCAGTCATAGGTGGACGTGGCTGGATCTAGAGCGTGACACTGGAATTGATTCATGATGCAATGCTAAAATCAAGGGGTCTGGGATTAAGGGGGTGAGTGCTACTTGCCCTGTGTAATCAGATAAGATAAAAGGGGCAGAGAGTCGTTGGCCCTAAAGCCCTAGGTTGTTCTGTTCCCTCTGAACTGTTTCCCCTCTGCAAAGCCTGTCTCCCAGGCCACCCTGCCTTGCAGCCCGCTGATTATGGACTGAAACCTCTACAACTGTGAGCTAAATACATCTCCCTCCTTTAACTTTAGGTATTTTGTCTCAGCAATGAGAGAAAAAGAACTAAGACAGTGACTGTGTTACTCAAGCTGGGCCTGAATATATGATCTTCCTGCTTCCGCATCCCAGAATACTGCAATAACGGGCACGCACCCTCAGGCTCGGCTCCTATGGATCATTTCTTTCTTTCCTTCTTTTTCAGTTTACAAGTTTATTATGAAAAACTGCAGTGTTCTTGTGCAGTAACATCAGTAACACCGTCGTAAAGGAAGGGGGCAAACATTTTTGTTGAGAACAACTCAACAGGTCCTGACAATAACAAAGAAAAATGTGGGGCTGGGATTTGAGAAGAGAATAAACTGAGTGCAGACAAATCAATTAAACAGTATCCCTGCAAATAAATAAGACAATTTCAAAACTCACAAAGAGAAGAGAAGCTTAGTACTTATTTTTTAAAATGTTCATTAAGCACTTGATTCTTTGTAAAGCTATAGCTAAACGGAAATTAAATTCTATTCACAAGGTGTTAATATTTACATCCTATTCTCTGCACTATCTCAGAAAAAGGAAAAGGTAACTACAAATAGGGCTATGCCAGAAACTGGTTTCTTGACCAACAATGTCACTTTAGCAGCCAATGAACTACTTCATTCTAAAGTGGTCCCAGCTGTTGGTGACAAGAGGCTTTGTATTTTATATAGCACATCTTCTGGTCTGTGTGAAAACAAGTTTTTGATTGTTAAGTTTTCTGACACTCGGGAGTTACTGTTGTTCTTCCCTTTTCCGTCAGGTTATAAATGGTTCATGGCAACACTGAACAAGTTTAAAATTTCATCATAAGTAGTCTGAGGTACGACGAGTGGCATGTGGCTCGCCTCTGTGAGGTGCTGGATCAAACTGCAAGAAAAAATATTTCAGAGTATCATCAAATTCCATGATTGCAGCCTGGTTAGCACAATGATAACAATAGTCTGATGCAATGCAAACTGTTACTACATTCCGGTCATGGCATCAGTCGTACCCCTCCATCACCAGCTGGTGGGCTCTAGACACCAACGTGAGGCCGGTGGCATGATTAAATGTCTAAGAAATATCTTGGCCAAAGGTGTAACCAGCTCCCCGAGGAGATATAGCCCAACCACTGCAATCATCTGGACCTGGACCTTCATGGAGAACTTCTTAGGTGGACGGAGAGAGGCCACCATGTAGATAGATCTGCCCATCCACCAAGGTAGGGAGGAGATGATCAAAAAGCTGTGTAAAATATCTCCAAACATTTGCATTTCATGATAGAAACCATTAACCTGTGTGGTGTTTGCTCTCATGTTTCCCTCAGAGAACAGTGCTGTGTTCACCATCAGGAACCTTAACAGCTACCCGCAGGTTGACTGCTTCAACTGAATATCCTCGGTCAACATACTCTCCCATGAACAAGTAATCTGGGGCTCTGCCAATTCTGACCAGTTCATGAGATTAGGAAATTGCCCATGTACATCTCCAGACAGCAGCTGCACCCCAAACCCCTTGCACGCTGATTCTCCTGCCAGGATTTCCTTAGCTTCCCGCAGAGGCTCTTAACCTGCTCACCCTGGAGGCCCACCTCCCTTGGTCGACAGCTTCTCGTCCACAACGCCACCCTCCCCATCCAGCTGCCACTTCATACTGCTGCCACCGCTGCCCGCACGTGGGACACACACACAGCACCACCACCACAGTTTCCTGGGGTACTTCTGTGGTCCCTGGCGGTTGCTGGCACTAACGCTGGCCTGCTGGCTCTCGCGCAGTGCTTGGCCACCTGCCGTTGTGCCGCCTCCTCCTCTGCTCACCCCAGCTCCGGAGCTCGGCCCTGTAATAATCTCCTGTGGCTCATTTCTAATGAAAATGAATTTTCATGGCCACCACCTCAAATCTGCTACAACAGTCTTATGGGATTTTAAATTATTAATAGTATTAAAAGATTAACAGCATCTTAGAAGATTAGTAATTACTAATTGTTCCACGTATAACATAGGAATACTTTTTGAAGCAAATAGTTTCTTTAGCCATTGTTGACTAGTGTTTACACAATACCTAAAAATTGCAAATAATGAAATATTAAAATAAGACAGATTCAGGTCTAAATCCTACCTTGGCAGCTTCCTGTGTGATCGTCAGCACATCATCTGAACTCTATACCTGGCTTATTTGCAGGTCAGTGGTGGTTATCCTTATAATGACAATTACTAACACCAAAATCATAAAACTCAAACTGTTAGTGTCACAGAAAAGCACAAAATCTCTAAAGTAAGTTAAAACTTAATAAAAAATTCTTCTCTTAACTAGAATATTTTTCATATGAACACACAGGCAAAATTGGTTTGCTGAAGGTGCTCATTAGCAGATGCAGTCTGCTTAAAATCCACTTGTAGAACACACCATTAAGTCCACCCGGTAAGAGAATGAGGAGGAGGCTTGTGTGCATAAGAAAACTTCCAAGACAAAAATCTAAACCAGACTACACAACGCATTGGCCTAGACTTTCTTTAAATAGTGCACTTATGTAGCACATGCAGAATTTGATTTGACATCTTCTCAGTTTGTACCTTCACAGTGCAATATAAACAGCAAAAAACGTGAATCATGGATCCTGAGTGTGACATGAGGTCTCACTCCTGAGGGACTCAATCTCTCTGGATGCTTCTGAGGGCAATTATTTGGCAGCCTTGGGAGGGTTAATAAGAAAAAGTAAGCTGGGTGGGGAGGTGCACACAGTCATCTCAGGACAGCTTGAGGCTGAAGCAGGAGGAAGAAAGACTGAGCCCACCCGAGGAACTTAGTGAGACCCTGTCTCAAAATAAAAAGCCCTGGGGACGTTCCACAGGGGTGACTGTCTGAGTTCAATCCCGTAGCACAAGGAAGAAAGGAAGGGGCGTAAAAGTTAAAGTACATGACATTTTCCTTAAATGTTATTTTTATCTCAAAACAAAAAAGAGGGATATAAAAACAATTCAGATGTATTATGTATGTGTACTAGCTCCCCACAATGAAAACAGTCATATACTGCAAACACTTATTAATACACATTTTTAAAAAATTTATTTTAGGGCCAGGGATTCAGCTCAGTGGTTCTTTCTGGTTCCTGCCTTGCAAGCGTAAAGTCCCCAGTTTGATCCACACTAACCACAAACAACAATGCTGGGCGTGATGACTCATGCCCACCAGCAATCAGTATCACATACCACAGTGCCAGGCGTGGTGGTTCAGGCTTGTAATCCCAGCACTCAGGAGGCAGAGGCAGGAAGATTGCTGAGAGTTCGAGGCTTACCTAAGCTACACAGTGAGCTCAGGGCCAGCCTGAACTACAAAGTGAGACCCTGTCTCAAAAAAATACTTTTTAAAAAATCAACCAGGTATAGTGGCCCATACCTGTAATCTTGAGGGGCTGAGGCAGGAAGACAGCCTGAACTACATAGTGAGACTGTCTCAAAAAAAAAAAAAAAAAAACCAAAGCAAGAAAATAAAACAAACAAACAAAAAAACCTTTCAAAGAATACTGTTACTTTGTTTCTTCTTCCAGAGTATAATGGGAAGTTTTAAAACTTGGGATCAAATCTCATCTTGGATACTTACTAGATGTTACCCTAATAATGTAAGCCTCTCTGTGCTTTAATCCTCTCAACTATAGGACACAAATATTAAACTCCGATTTTAAGTACTTCACCAAACACAACCTAAAGAATTTTAAATATGTTCAAGGAGTTTCCAAATATCACATGAAACTGAGAAGCTACATGTGGCAAATCTTGAGATCTACTGCTGCTTCCAGATCCAATGCCATGATTTGCTGGACATCTCAACTCTAGCAGAGGGCACCCACTCCCTCCCCAGAAATTCCCACTCAGCCAGCTCCTCCCGCCCACGCCCCATGCCCCGCCCCCAGTTCCCACCAGCACTCCCAAGCACTTTCAGTGGTATCTCAATGGGAAAGGCTGAGAGGGCCCGCTCTAACCTGCCTCGGGAGTTAAAGAAGCTGCAGGTTGGCCAACCAGAAAGTATTTAAAGACGTCAGACATTGGACTTTAATAGACACCATCAAGTCTTCTCAGGAATGTATAAAACTTCACATGCCACAGAGGTCAAAGATCTTTGATATGGTCTTTTTTTCCCCTAATGAAAAATGTGCTCTTCCGTTACTGTACTGAATACAGAGAAGGCCTGCTACACAAATCGGAAAAGGATTAAGTGAAGAAAGGATTCTTGGTTTTATGGAAAATAAAGTAAAGATCTGTAGCTAGAATTGTTTTTTGTTTTTTGGGGGTTTTTTTGTTTTGTTTTTGAGACAGGGTCTCACTTTGTGGTTCAGGTTGGCTCTCAGCTCAGCCTCAAACTCACATCACAGCAATCCTCCTGCCTCTGCCTCCCGAGTGCTGGGATGACAGGCGTGAGCCACCACGCCCGGCACTGTTGTATGTGGTACTGGTTGCTGCTGGGCGTGAGTCTCCACGCCCAGTATGGTATGTGGTTACTGGGGATCAAACCCGGGTCCTTGCGCTTGCAAGACAGGCGCCGGAACCACTGAGCTATATCCCCGGCCCTGTAGCTAGAAATTTATATTTAGAATACCCTTAGGATATTCAAGTATCAAATATACTGAAGTCAAACTTCTACAGGGAAGAACCTACCCACACAGAGACAAATATCGAGTTACTTAAAAGCACCATTTATTTATTTATTTATTTATTGGTACTGGTAATCGAACTCAAGACCTTGTACTTACCAGGCAGGTGCTGTGCCACTAAGCTAAATTCCAAGCCTCAAAGAACTTTTTAATGATTAACATTTACCACTATTTAATTTAATAAGATAACCAAGTTTTACTGTAATACTTCAAATCTAAACAACCCAATTCTATATGATTGCATAAACACTGCTGAACAAAACAGACAAGGCAAAAGAGAATTCGGTTGGCATTCTTCAGTGTTTTTTTTAATGTGTTTTAACATGCTGTCTCAAGCTAAAAATGTGATAGTGCCTCATCCTGAGTGTGTGAGAACAGAGACAGAACCACAAATCTAAGTGTATCACTTCTACAGCATAAGGCTTACACAATCAAGGACAAAAAATGATAATTCAGCTCTGCTGAGAAAAACACAATTCAACTCTTTTTGGAGGAACCTAAGGTTTCTTCAATCATAGCCATAAAACAAGCAAATGTTTAAAACTCTAAGGTGGTTAACTTCAAAGACGATACATGTGAATTATCTGTAAAGAAGGTAATTCTCTGCTTCAATTTGTTAGTCAAAAACTTAAGACTTTAGTTCTAGGGCTCAGAGAATAGAATGATTATTTTCCTATAGGAAGCTTAAAGGAATGTGCAAAAACCGCAGACATCTGCATTTGATTCCTTCGTTTTATTTGGTTCGCCAGTGACCTCTCCTGGATGAGTCAATCGAGACAAACTTCTTTTAAAAAAGCAATTGGCATTTCCTTTGGCAACATCATACATTGGGTTATACAGCATCATGTGAAATTTAGAATGACACTGCTGATTTCCTTGCTTTTGGAATTCTAATTACACTTACTAATTAACAGGGACAGGAGACTTACTGAGACAGGAGATGGAGCGGGCAACGAGGGCTGGGGAACTAGGTAGGACCTGTTAGTTACAAGATCTCAGGAGAGTACCAAATAATTCCTAGGACCCCCCCACACAGAATTTCTCAAAGGCTCCTATGAAATGTGGACAACACAGAAGGACACAACACCACGAGAGCCCGCTCTCGGGATCCTGCTCAGCCTGTGTCTCCCAGACCATGGTGGACCTTTATTTTTGCTCTTTTTCTTTTTTCCTCTCTTGTTCAGCCCAAATTCACTCTGCAGAGCCAATTTCTCCCTTACCCCCTGACCTGTCACTTTTCAAGTCCATTTTTGGCACTACTTTTAGGTCGTCTTTTTCAATTCTTTATTCAAGGTGAAAAGGACCTGGAATATATTAACTGGCGAGCCATTTCTAAAGAAACTACTCATTAACATTATTGCTGTAACTGGTCACTGAGATCATGTTTATCAATTCACCCTCAGAAAATCCATCCTCCACCAAAAAAGTAATTCTACTCCAAAAAGAAAGAGGAAGGAAGGAAGGAAGAAAGAGAGAGAGAGAGAGAGAGAGAAATGGGGGAAGGAAAACACTTACCATGGGCCTTTAATAAAATGTTACTGCTAAATATATTTGTTCTGAGGGAATTTTTCCCATGAACAAATACAAGAAATGATCACCAGAGTCAAAGCCCACCAATGAGCAGAATGCACAGAAATGCAGCCTAGAAATCTGTTTCTTGCCTCTGCTGCTTCTGCTGTCTTCCACTATCTGATTGATTTTGTACAAGCTCACTACACAAACAAGAAAAACAAAAGGTCAAAGAACCATAAAATATTTTAAGGTAAGGTTCTATGAACTCTCCTAAATACGTTAGAATTACACCTACTACACAAATCTGCTTTTTTTTAGGTTTTTTTTTTTTTTTTTTTTTTTTTGAGACAGGGTCTCACTTTGTGGTTCAGGCTGGCCCTGAGCTCAGCCTCCAACTCACATCACAATCCTCCTGCCTCTGCCTCCTGAGTGTTGGGATTACAGGCGTGAGCCACCACGCCCAGCACTGTGGTAGGTGGTACTGGCTGCTGCTGGGTGTGGGTCTCCACACCCAGTATGGTATGTGGTTACTTGGGATCAAACCTAGGTCCTTGTGCTTGCAAGACAGGCGCCGGAACCACTGAGCTAACTACCCGGCCCTACACAAATCTGCTTTGGATTACTAAGAACTACAAATATAACCATAAAACACTTTTAAAGAGTTAAGAATTCAACAAAAACACAGAGCTTATTATACTGCAGTGAATTGATCAGTTATGAGGCAGTGAGGGTTAGTCAGTCAGTTTCCTGACTTCAATGAGTAATAGGCAAGATAAAACCTGTACATACTGTGCTCTGCCACATGCAAAGTACTAAGTCCAAACAGAGAGAAGGAGCTATTTGCAGGCGGGGTGAAGAGGAAAGTGTCATGAAGATGACAGATGAAGAATGAAGCCTGTTTTGTTTTGTTTTTTGTTTGGGGGGGAAGAGGATGGAAAAGATGGAGGTTATTTAAATAAAAATAATTTCTGTACATGCTACAGTGGATCTTTTTCTTGCTGAGGGAGGTCACACCTCTGTCTTTACTCTCAAAGGTCTGCGTGGAGGTGGTGTTAGTGTCCTCAACACCCATCCATTTCCAGGCAATGCAGACACAGATACACTCACTAGGGGATACACACACTAGCACCACACACACCCCAGCAGGCACACACACAAACTGCACTGGGGCTTGGGGGAATGTGGCTGAGGCTGCCCAAAGTCCCTACCTCCAAATGGGTTCAAAGTGGTTTGTCACCCAGGTAGAACAGATCAGAATTCTCTCAAAATTGAGGCTGAGGTGTGGAAAAAATGTTTTGGGGTCTCATGAGATATCGGCTTGGACTTGAGAGCTCCCTGAGATGGCCTGTGTGAGAAATGCATCCAGAGAATACTCCAGGCAGGAGAAGCACTCCTCCAGACTGAGTTGTAAGTATGACTATTTCGCATCATGAAAGTGCAGAATGGGGACTCGAAGAAAAATCTAGCAGTTGAAAAATCATAGCTCCTATACAATATCACACCTTTTTTTTTTTTTGAGACAGGGTCTTGCTTTGTAGTTCAGGCTGGCCCTAAGCTCAGCCTCAAACTCACATCATAGCAATCCTCCTGCCTCTGCCTCCCGAGTGCTGGGATTACAGGTGTGAGCCACCACACCCGGCACTGTGGTGTGTGGGTTCTGGTTGCTGCTGGGCGTGAGTCTCCATGCTCAGTATGGTATGTAGTTACCGGGGATCGAACCCAGGTCCTTGTGCTTGCAAGACAGGCGCCAGAACCACTGAGCTAATTCCCCGGCCCACAATATCACACCTTTAAAAGCTGACTGGTTAAATACTTTTTGTTTTCTGAAATAGGATCTTACTACGTAGTTCAGACCAGCTTTCAACTCTGTATGTTGCCCAGGCTAGTCTCTAACCCACTTCAATCTTGCTCCTGAGTGTTTAGATTATAGGTCTGCACAATCATGCCTGCCAGAAGCTAAAGTCTAAAATCCTTTCTTGAATCATAGAGGCCAGATATATTTCATCCTCTTTCTTTCTTTTCTTTCCTTTCTTTCTTTTTTGGAACAAGATCTCAATATATAGTTCGGGCTGGCCTTGAACTCACAGCAGTCCTCCTGCCTCAGCCTTCTGAGTGCTGTGATTAGAGGCATGAGCCACCACACTCAGCAGCCAAGTATATTTTGGAATTAAGACTGTCATGGACTTTAGAAAGGCTCACAGAGTCTACACATTACATATTTTAAAAACATACGGCATGCCACTTACAGACAACTCCATTTCTGCAGTAATACATTCACATTTGTGTCAGACAAACACTATGGAAAGATTCATAGCAATGCAAGTTCTGTTGCCAAATTAACTCCTTTCAAACTTAAAAAAACTTCCTGTTTGCAGAGGTTCGGCCTTTCAAAAATATAGACCTAAAGAGTACAATACACAATAAAGTCATAATTATTTCACAAAGTTTCAGATATATTTGGTATCCTAGGGGTTCACTGTATAATGGTGATATTTAGCCACTCAGCACTTAGTTAAATATGTACTCAGTACACACCAAGTTTCTCCATTAAAGATCAAGAACCCTGTCAGGTGTGGTGGCATAAATTTGTAACCCCAGCACTCTAGAGGCTGAAGCAGATGGATGGTCATGAATCTGAGGCCAGCCTGGGTTACACTGTGAGTTCAAAGCTACCCTGAACTACACAGTGAGACCCTGTGTCAAAACAAAACAAATATACAAGACATTAAAAAAAAAACAAAAACCCAAGGATTTAGCTCAAGTGATACCACACCTACCTTGGAAAAACAAGGACCCAAGTTTGATCGCCAGTACAATAAAAAAAGAAAAAGAAATAAAAACAAGAGTCCAAATATACATGCATAGCTCAGAATTTTATGAAAATACAAAAAAAATTAATAATTTACTTTTTTTTAAAGATATGCTTGCTGTATAATCCAAGTTGGCTTTTAACTAGGTAGCCCAGGTCAGCCTCAGTTTCACAGTGATCCTCCTGCCTCAGCCTCCAGAGTACTAGGATTATGTGCATGCACCACCACAGCCAACACGCGTTCGTTTTTGCAATCCAGAATCGATTAAAGGTCTTCACACTGAGCTTAGATCCCCAGCCCTTATTTTCATTTTTAGTTTTAAGAGGTGGTCTTGCTAAACTGCACAGGCTGGGCTCAAATTTGCAATCCTCTTGCCTCAACTGAGATTATAAATGGCACCACACCAGGCTAAAAAAAAAAAAAATTTTTTTTTTAAATTCATAATCCTGGCACTTAGATACAGCTCGCTTTTTTAAGATTGTTCTTTTCAGAGATAAGGTCTCACTGTATAACCCAGGCTAACACTAAACTTCTAGGCTCAAATAATCCTCCTGCCTCAGCCTTCCAATTAGTTGTAACTGCAGGCTTGTACCATCACTCAATTATCACCATGAAATTTCTGCTTCCAAATGTTCACGCTTTCTGTATTTTAATGCTGCATAAGTAAGATTGAAATATCTAGATATTTGCTTCTTCCTCCCAGGTAAATGGAGTATCCTTTCAACCTGAAGACTTTGTTTTGTTTTAATTCCAGTAAATTCTCAGCCATCATCTCCTCCTATATGGCTTCTCCACCATTCATATTGTTTGCTCTATGGTACTCTCATTTAGTTGTAACTGTGCTATGCAATTTATATTATCTATTAATTTCTCACAATGCATCTGGTCAAACAACTCAGTACTTTAGCAACTCATTAATTTTTGCTTCTAAATGTGTCAAGTTTAACTTGTATATTTTGCTTTTCTTTTAATTTCAATAATTCCAGTTGTTTCTTTTTTTTTTTTTTTTTTTTTTTTTTTGAGACAGGGTCTCACTTTGTAGTTCAGGCTGGTCCTGAGCTCAACAATCTTCCTGCCTCTGCCTCCCTAGTACTGAGATTATCGGCATGAGCCACCACGCCCAGCACTATGTCTGTGGTATGTGGTTATGACTGCTGGTGTGTCTGGGTCTTCATGCCCAACATCATATGTGGTTACTCGGGATTGAACCTGGACCACTGCACTTGCAAGGCAAGCACTGGAACCACTAAGCTAAATCCTCAGCTCCCTTTTATCATTTTTGAGGTATCTTTAAAATATTCATTTTGAAATCCATCTAACATTTCTTTAAGACTGTCAGTCAGTCTCTGGATGCTGTATGTATGCCTTTTTTTTGACTCAGGGACTCACTATGTAGGTTAGGTGGGCTTTGAAGTCACCATGTAGCCTAGACTGGTCTCAAACTGGTGATGATCCTCCTGCTTCAGCTTCTAGAATGCTATGATTATAGATATGCCCCATCACACCTGGTCTGTTTTTTGTTTGTATTTTGACAGGATCTCACTATGTCATTCAGGCTGGTCTATAATTCCCTAGGTAGCCCCATCTGGCCTCAGACTCACAGGAACCCTACTTCCTCAACCTCCCAAGTACTGGGGGTACAGGCATGTGCCACCACACCAGGCTGTGTTTAAAAGGGTCTTCCTCATGTTTTCACAGGCTCGGACACTCCCTTTTTCCCCAGTAGCTTTTAGGCAGGATATTCCTATTAAAGCCCAAGACGTCCAACCCCAGAGCTTCCGTTGCAGGTGACTGTAGGGAAGCTACAGCTCCTGACCGAGGCATCTGGCAATTCGGCCATGTCTCTGTTTTCGCTTCAGGTCCACAGCTATTTATGAGAACAGATGAACTGAGACTTTTTTCATCCAACCTCAGCCCAGTTCCTAGTTTTATTGATGAAGGTGTCTGGCCCCTATTCCCCTACACAGAATTATTTCCACTAGCTCCTGAACCCAGAGACTAACTGCATTATTTCTTTTCCATCCAGTTCCTGGAGATATCTTGAGTGTATCTTTTCTTTTTCTTTTAAATTTGTTACTGTTTCATTTAGACAATAAGGAGCCAAGAAAGATAAACAATACAATAAAATAAATAAAATTTATTGAGAACTTAACTACTATATGCTATTTTTCTTTTTTCCAAACAGGGTCTTTCACTGTATTCTGTGTTGGCCTTGAGCTTGCTATGTGGCCCAGGACAGTCTTGATCCTCCTGCCTCCGCCTCCAGAGCCACCAGCACCATGCTGGGCCTTCTAGTTTTATATATATTTTCTTACTAAATCCCTCTCAGTCTCATGAGGTAGATACTTTTACTGTACTCACTTTATGGGTAAATTAATAGATACATGAAACCATAGATGGTGGTGCATGCTTGTGATCCCAGCACTTGGGAGACTGAACCAGGAGAATCACTGTGAGTCTGAGGACCTCCTGTGCTACACAGTGAGTTCAAGACCAGCATAGTAAGTAATACATAGCAAGACTCTGTTCAAAACAAACAAAAACCCTGTCTCAAAAAAAAGCCCAAACAAAACCCCCAGAGGCATGATGAGGTAAGTAGGCAATCTTCCCAAGATTCTAGCTAATAGACCAAGAATCAAACCAGATGTCTGATTTCAGAGACCATGCTCTTTTTTGAGAGTCTTACCATGTAGGTCAGCCTGGCCTTGAACTTGCAGCAATCCCTCTGCCTCAGCCTTCAAGTGCCAGGATTATAACTGTGTTCCCAGAGACCATGCTCTCGGGCCAATCACTTCCACTCAATGTGCCACTAGAAACAGCCCCAGCTGGGTGATCCAGCAGGGTGGATCTCGCTCCAGCTGCCCCCTCTGCACTCACAGTGTGGGCAGCAGCACCGCTCTGCCCAGATCCTCCCACTCTACCCTCTCTGCCTTGGAGCCAGCTGACCAACCCAAGACTGATACTGCTGGAACTGTGAGCTAGCGATGGGGAACTGACTACGACAGCCGGGGATCTGTGACTTTGTAGGTCAGCAAGTCTCTCCAAAGGAAATACTCAGCAGACCGTTAACATTAGGCTCAAAAATCAAAAGGTAACGATAGAAAGATCATACGTGACAGTGTCCATTACAAAGACTGAATAAACTACACCTTCCACTCCAATCAGGCCAAACCCCAAAAGAAGCAGCTTTCTCTCAGCTCTGCCTCTTAATAAACTTTTTTAATAAAAGCAGGTAAAATGCTTTATACCTAACTGCCTTCTAGTCATCTTTAATAATGCTCAAGTATCATTTCCCCAAACCTCACTTACTTCTTACCAGAAATATAGAGAATGAAAAAAAAAAAAAATACATATATATATATATTTATATATAATGTATATTCTCCAGTTTTTACCTCCATGCCTAAAGTAGCATGTACTTGAAAGACAGGCTAAAAGGACAGACCTGGCATGTGTTCAACAAGCTTTGAAAGGCAATGTACCCTCCTAGAGGTGACCGCAGAAGAAAGGAAAGTGGGTAAGATTTCCAAGAGAGAGGAGAAAACTAGTCCTAAATATAGGTCATGGTCATGGAACATCTTTATCTAAGGAGTAGTTTCCTAAAATGCTTCTTGACTTTTTTCTTCTTTTCTTTTGAGACAAGGTCTTGCTGACAGTTTTGGCCTGACCATTCCTTGTAGGGACATCCTATGTGTTATCTGATGTTTAACAACACACATAAAATCTACATAGTATTAGCATTTCCCTCCAAATATTGTTTACAGACTTTGCCAAATGACCCCTTTCAGGTCAAAATTTCCCTGTTTGAGAACAACTGCCCTAGAACTAGCTGAAATTCTCATAAATAATCTCTTCAGTTTTTTTCCTGATCTCTACAAATATTAATTTACTTGTCTCCCACTGACTGATTCTACACATTTTTTTTTTTTTTCTGGAGACAAGTTGGCCTTGAACTCAGTACATAACCTCAGCTGGCCTCAAACTTGTGGCAATCCTCCAGCCTCAGCCTCTTGGAGCAGGCATGCACCATTATGTCTAGCACTATACATTAAATTAAGCTTAGAATTTACAAGCCATTGTCAACAGTTAACCCAAACTGGTGGCTGTCACTTAACTGTCAAGTCATCATACATTAATTCAGTCTAGATATATTACCACACTGCCACTCTGAAAGCTAAACTACTATAGTATAATAAAAGTAGGAACAGCCAGCTGTGTATGGTGACTCATACCTGTGATCCCAGCATTCAGGGAAGCTGAGACAGGAGGAACACCAGTTGGAGCCCAGACTGGATACATATGGTATCTATCAGGGCAACTCAGTGAGACCCTTTCTCTCAAAAACTTTAAAAGGACCAGAGGTGTAGCTCAGTGGCACAGCTCCTGCCTGGCAAGTGTGAGGTCCTGATTTCAATCCTTGGTACAAAAAAAATAAAAATAAAAATAAATATCTGGTTATGCAGCTCAGTGCAAAGGCCTCATGTTCAATCCTCAGTAGGCAGGCACTGGAACCACTCAGCTAAATCCCCGGCTCTCAAAATGTTTAATCTTTTAGCTTTACGTCTATAGGAACCACTAGGTTAACATTGTATGATATGAATTGTTACAAAAAAAATGTTTTCAAGTTTTTAATGGACACTAATGATATGCCTATTTCCCTATTGGTAAAACAATCATAATTACAAGATATGGGGCCGAGGATTTGACTCAGTGGTTCTGGCACCTGGCTTGCAAGCGCAAGGGCCCGGGTTCGATTCCCCGGTAACCACATAACAATACTGGGTGTAGAGACTCACCCCAGCAGCAACCAGTACCACACACCACAGTGCCGAGCGTGGTGGTTCACGCCTGTAATCCCAGCACTTGGGAAGCAGAGGCAAGAGGATTGCTGTGATGTGAGTTTGAGGCTGAGCTCAGGGCCAGCCTCAACTACAAAACGAGACTCTGTCTCAAAAAAAACAAAAACAAATAAAACACATAATTACAAGATATGATCAAAATATACAGTGAATGTCTAATTTTTTTAAAAAAAAACATTACAGCAAAAGACACATCACCATTAATCACCCTAAAATATCTCTCCTTGTTTCAAATATTCTTGCTCTACTTTTTGAAGCAGTTCTGGAGTCCTTGCACCTGAGTGTCTTTAAGAGGTGTGATTTAAAAAATACAGTGACTGTCACTCTAGGTGCCATCCAGTGGAAAGGCAGGCTGGTAAACACATGTTGGGGCATCGTCAACCACTTTATTCACTGAATCTGGTTCTTCCCTGAAGTCAAAATGGCCATAAAAGGTAAATGTTTTCAATCTGCTCAAGACAGAGCCAGCTATGTCAGCACAACTGAAGACACTCCCAAAATAGAACTTCCAATACCACTTCAGAAAGTGGCAAGAAAGATCGGACAAGCGCGTTCAAAGAGAAGAGGAGAATTACTGGGAGGGGTCTAAGGGCAAGGTGTCTCTTACTGTCAATAAATTTAAATGTTTGCTGTAGTTTTTGATCATACCTCATACGGTATATACTTTATCAGGCTGTTCTAGAATTAAGTTAAAATATGTAAAATGCTTAAACAGGGCCTGCCATAGACACATCAGAGTATTAAACACTATTTATAAGAATGCATAGGCAAGTGCAAGGGCCTGGGTTTGATCCCCAGTAACCACATACAACAATGAAGGGTGTGGAGACTCATGTCCACCAGCAATTAGCACCACATACCACAGTGCGGGGAATGATGGTTCATGCCTGTGATCCCAGCACTTGGGAGGCAGAGGCAGGAGGATTGCTATGAGTTCAAGGCTGAGTTCAAGGCCAGGCTGAACTGCAAAGCAAGACCCTGTCTCAAAACAACAAAAAAAGAATGCCTGGACAAATAGAGCCATACATTGGGTAGCTGTATAAAAGTAAGTACCAAGTCAAATAAACTTGATGAATGGCCCGAGCTCCTATTTCTGTTCTTCAAATGTTTCATTTGGACATCTGTATTATGGCTTTAAGTCATATAGCTAGAATAAATACATAAGAAAGCAACATGGAAATGGATCAACATTATATAAAAATATCAGTTTCTATTTCAAAAATAAGTGGGCGTTTTTTTTTAGTAAAATAGCAGGAGAAACTTGCTTCTGTCTCCATTTGGTGGATGTTTGGTGAAAGAGGTATTTTTAAAGGAAATATTCTAATGAAAACCAGAATAGGGAAAGCATATGCCTTGAAATTATGTGGCTCTCATTCAAAAGACCTCACTATTTTCGACATATTGTTTGAATACTTAAAACAATAAAATATTGTAAATTATGTTTTTAAAATATTATGTTCTTCGTGTAAGGTAGGCACAGTAACCCTCGGAGGGTAGGAGGAATTTATTAAAGGTATTGACAGAGATTTAATCATCCATTCAAAAGAGCATGCGCGTCGCTTTTTCACCTGTAAATAACTTGTTCTTTAGAAGGTGAAGAATAGTGGCACTAGAAGAAATGAAATTTATCTTGTGTAATCAGTAGTATGCCCACACCTTTTTGAATTGGTCTGATGTCTATTTTTGCATAGAATCACCACCTTCCAATGAAAGATTGTGTCTGCACTACTTGACACTTATCAGGAAGAAATGTCTGAACAAACGACGGTTCTTATAAGTAAAGTCGTAACATCACATGTGAGACAGACAGGTGTTAGAGGAAGGACTGTTCTCGCTGCTGCCAACATGTGCAAACAAAAGAGCAAAACCACCTTTCCTATCCGTGCAGCCAAAGGCCGCCCCGAAAAGCCTCAGAGGCGTGGCTTGGGTCCGCAGCAGCGAGTCTTCAGAGGTGCCGACTTTCCGAGTGTGCAAGAAAATGAAGGTCAAGGCGCCCTTCCTCGACACTTCCGGAAAATTCCAACGATCCTATCTTTGCCTGGGGTAGAGCAAGCGCTGACCTTCTACGGGGGTATCACCCGAGCAAGGGGAAGGTGGCAGCCTAGGGACGCAGCTCCACACCGGTCCTCCGCGGTCGCACCAGCCCCGGCTCGCCTGCAAGGCTGGGGCGGGTTCGGCCCGCCCCCGGCTGCCAGCTCTGATTGGTCAGGGACCGCCAGAGCCGGGCCGCACAGGAGCAGAAGGCGACAGGGCCAGAGAGGGGCAGGACGAGAGGTCGCGACCGCGCGGGTAAAGGACCCGCAGCAAGAGCGTGTTGGCCCCATGCAGGCAGCGCGCCACCACCACCCAGCGTCCGGGCTGCGCACCCCAACGTGGGCCCTGGCTTGCTGCAGGCGCTGTCACCCTCCTCCCCACGTCGGGCGGCGCTCACCTCAGCGCCAGCGGCGCCTCCACCTTCAGCTTTTTGCGCTTCGGCTCCCCCTCCGTCGCTGCCATCTTCGCCCTACCACCCTACTTTTGCGCCTCGCGCGCCACGCTCCAACCCGCTCCCCTCTCCGCCCTTTCCTTAAGCCCCGCCCCGACTCCGCCCCTTCTGTGTCCGGCCCAACCCTCAGATTCCACCGCCTCACGTCGACGCCCCGCCCCCTCGCGGTCCCGTTTACCCTGCTGGACCCCATACAGTGAGGCTGCTGAGGAGCGCCTGAATCCACGCAATGCAAAACTCCCTACTCTTCTAGATTCTAGGTGAGCCAAACCATTTAAATCCTCCACCTCAGGAGACGCTTTCCTGTCACTTAACGACTCTCTGCTTATTTAATCTTTCTAACGCCGTGGGCCACCCTGGTGTCTTCCAGGCCGTTCGTCAGGCAACTTATTGGGCACACCGAGCGCGGGGTCCTCACAGCCTTCTCTGCTGCCTCAGCTTCGGTCCGGAGAGGACCTGGCGCCGAATCCCTGACTCGCCCAGCTATCGGGGTAAGTGAGGGGGCGGGGAATCCACGGACTAGGGACAGCTCAAAAACTGGGGAGTAGGCTGAGAGCTGGCGCTGGGGACTCCAGCCTGGGCTCTGGAGCGGATCTGCGTCTGTGGGCCGGAGCCGCGCCTCCTCCTGAGCCCGGCCTTCCGGGCTTCCTTGCAGACTGGGCCGAAAGGGAGTGGTGCACTGCCTGCACCGTGTTCTCTACCCCTGCCCCAGGAGATCGGGTTCACTGAGCTCCCTCTCTCATCTCCGGCGCAGGAAAAAGGTCTCGTCACTCTCAGTGAGCCCGAGTACCGATGCTCAGCCTTCCAGGGTTCCGCCTTGCAAGACAAAACCTTTGATGGGTCTGAGCGGACGTCCTGTGAAGGGATGGTTCCTGTCTGAGCTGGGGTGGGGACTACAGTGAGGAGGGTGTCACAGTTCTGAAGAAAGGTGACCCAGGTCTAAACTGAGGAGATGGCAGTGAGTATGGAAAAGCGATGAGTATTGTGGCGGGTTGTGATGGATTTGTTTGAAGCTGAAACTTCCAGCGGTGCGCGGTGGAAAGCAGCTGTCACGGGAACAGGAAGTTTTTCGATTTATCGAATTTAACATTTAAGTGGCGATAGATAGAAAAATTAAAAACAATAAAAACTCTCCCAGTTAAACAAGAAAGAAACTGAAGATGAGAGCTGAGTGGTTTCTTATACTACGATAAGAAACGTTTGGGGTTTTGTTTGGGGGAAAGTTATCAGTGACACAAGATGCTAAAAGGAACAAAGAAGAAAGTTTAAACCTGAGTAGTTGGATCTGATGATTAGTCACTGGGCTGTTTGAAATGGTTCAATAAAATCAATTACTGAAGAAAGATTGCAAGTGGGCCGGGGAGTTAGCTCAGTGGTTCCGGCGCCTGTCTTGCAAGCGCAAGGGCCCGGGTTCGATTCCCCGGTAACCACATCACAGTACTGGGTGTGGAGACTCACACCCAGCAGCAACCAGTACCACATACCACAGTGCCGGGCGTGGTGGCTCACGCCTGTAATCCCAGCACTCGGGAGGCAGAGGCAGGAGGATTGTGATGTGAGTTGGAGGCTGAGCTCAGGGCCAGCCTGAACCACAAAGCGAGACCCTGTCTCAAAAAAAAAACCAAAAAAAAAAAAAGATTGCAAGTATAGACTAATTATCATTTAGGCATTAAGCAGTATTATTGAGATGGACAAAGGTTTGAAATCTGTTGGTTTTAATGAATACAAGCTTTCTGCTTAGGAGCAGAAAGCAAATAATCAGTACGTAAAAGATAAGATGCCAGAACGAAAGGAAGATAAGCTAAAATGTACCTTAAATTGAGATCATAAAGAAAATGGACCCAATGAGGTGAATGAAGATTATCAGAAATTTACATAGGTTTAATAGGAAAAGGCTCTTGATTAGTTTTTCTTACAGAATCTTGAGAGTTTTAGTGTTCCTAACATTCAACAGTGTTACTGTTGAAATTCTTTGCAAACCAGATATTTGTAAATCATGCAGTAATCTCTTAGTTCATGAGTGATAAACAGTAAGTCTACAAAGGAAGAAATCTTTCCTCTACAAATCACCTTCCTTGCCATTACAGAGAAAACACAGAAGCCATTTTCTTGCAAAAATACAAAATATAAAACTCCTTCCCTTCTATTTGAAGTGGAAAAAGTGTCCCTTCTATCTTTTCACCTAGTCTCCCAGTACCCTCTCCTGATTCTCAGGGTCCTCTTTCCTTCAGTTTTCCCCTTCCTCCTACATCGGCTTTCCTCCATTATTTTCACCATTAGTATTTTAAAATATCTTTCCTTCACTTTATGAAGTACTCCATCTATTTTATTTGTTTATCAAGTTTTTTGAGACAGGGTCTCGCTGTCTACTTCAGATTGGCCTTAATTCACTATGTAGCCCAGGCTGGTCTTGAATTCATGTTAGTCCTGTCACAGCCTCCCAAGTGCTGGGGTTATAGGTATGCAACACCACTCCCAGCCATTTTTAGTTTTTATAGATTAAACTCTTTCAAACAATATTTACCATTCCATTTCTCTGGAGACATACCAACAACATTCTAGTTATTAAAAACCACACGCAGTGCTGGATGTGGTGGTTCATGCCTGTAATCCCAGCATTCTGGAGGACTGAGGCAGAAGGATCACAAATACAGGCACCTCTTGGACAATTTAGAGAGGCCCTGTCTCAAAATAAAAAAAACTGGAGGGGCCAGGGATATAGCTCAGTGGTTCCGGCGCCTGTCTTGCAAGCGCAAGGGCCCGGGTTCGATCCCGAGTAACCACATACAATACTGGGTGTGGACACTCACCCCAGCAGCAATCAGTGCCACATACCACAGTGCCGGGCATGGTGGCTCACGCCTGTAATCCCTGCACTCGGGAGGCAGAGGCAGGAGGACTGCTGTGATGTGAGTTGGAGGCTGAGCTCAGGGCGAGCCTGAACTACAAAGTGAGACCCTGTCTCAAAAAACCTAAAAAAAAAACAACAACTATGTTTTGAATGAGTAAATTATTAAGATTCTGGTTAAGAATCAGAAGCTAGATTCCTTTCTCATTTCCTGATGCAAAATTATAGCAGATTTTAAAAATTTGTTATGATAAAAAGCATACCCATTAATAACCCTCTCACTTCTTACACGTTCATCTACTTTCCAAATTCTTTCCACTTTCTGAAGTAATTTTGCAAAAGTTCTCTTTCCTGAGGGTCTTTAGTTCCACTATCATGGCTGCCCTCAGTGTCCTGAATTGATTCCAAACACTGACCTTTCATGGTCATTTTGACTTTCCAGAGAAGCCAGAAGTCACCTGGTGCCAGAGCCATTGAGTCCTTAAGATGGATGAGGACACAATGTAATGTTTTTACAAGTCTCTCTTTATATTGCATAGGCTCTCAGCTGCAACATTCACTGTGCTGTTTATCACTCTTGGTAAAAACATGAAAAGTTGTCCAGAACTGCTCCAGAAAGTGGCAAGAATGATGGCATAGGTGTGTTTAAAGCAAGAGGGAGTATTTTGAGAGGCATTAATGACAATGTATTTTTACTGCAACAGATTTTTTAAAAATTTAAACACTGTATTTGCTGCATTTGTTGATCAGTCCTCATATATCTCCATTCTGTGCCCGCTAATCCTGACTACTTGAAGGCTGAAGCAGAGTGGTTGCTTGAGCCAAGAAATTCAAAACCAGCCTGCAACATAGCAATACCCGACCTCAAAGGGAACAAGACAATGTACATTGCTTCATGTGATACTGTTTAATTATTGTATCATTAGAGGATTGGTCATACTACAGATAAACGAAATCAAGTTTTTCGTATTGTAAAAGTTTAGTTGGTTTTAATGCTAACCACTGTTGAGAGCTTCAAGTATTACACTTTCATCTAAGGACTAAGAATAACAACAATAAATCTAGTGGGCTGGCTTAATTTACTGTGTTCTTCTGAAATCTGAACTGTTGCCAATAAAAACAACATTGGTGGAAACTTTCCTGAAAAGAATTTTTCACCAGCTTAAAAGGATGAATAGAGATCTGACCCTAAAATAAGTAAACTGCAAAGTCACTTACAAAAATAAGCAACTCTCTCTCTGTCAGTTGTTGTGGCGCACGACTGTAATCCCAGCATTCTGGAAAGCTGCAGTAGCAAGATCACAAGTTCTAGCCCCAGCCTGGATAATTTTGCAAATTAGCAAGACCTTGTCTCAAAATAAAAAAGGACTGAGAATGTAGCTCACAGCACCCTGGATTCAGTCATCAGTACCAGAAAAACACATATTTAAGCAGAAACAACTCCTTCACTGCCCAATGTGGTAACCACTTATCACGTGTGATTACATATTTAGGTCCACATTAAAGTTGAAATTTCAGTCAGGCATGGCAGCACCCGTCTATAACCCCAGCACTTGGGAGGCTGGAGCAAGAGAATTACTGGAAGTTCAAGGCCTGTCTAAACTACATAGCAAGTCCCTATAACAAAACACAAAAAAGTTAAAACTTCAGAACATGAGCTGTGTGAGCCACATTGCAAGTACTGAGTAGCCACATGTACCTATTGGCTACCATATTGGACAGCACAAATAAAGGACATTTCGTTCATTGCAGAAAACCCTGTTGGTTTGTACTTAATTAGAACATGTTCCTATAAATAAGGGTCAGATAAGAGCAGGAAGTCAGGATTGAAAGCCCAGCTCTGGGATTAGATCCCAGCTCAGACAGTTATTGTGTGATCTTAAGTAATTGACTTACCTCTGTTGAAACTTTGTCTTATCAGTTATGTAGGTATAAGAGGAGTATTCATGTTATAGCCTTGTGAAAACTTAATGAGGTAATGTAGGTAAAATGTACCATCGTGTCTGACTCAACATTTTAGGTATTAATTCATCCTTAATGAATAAGACACTTTGAGAATAGCCAAAAGATTAATTTTTACAAAAAATAATATATTTCATAGTTTACTCACCTGAGGTGCTCAAAGCCAAGTCCATGTTTTATATCTTAGATGCACATTGTATTCCTAGAAAAGGGGGTAATAATAAAAATTTGGTTACAGATCTTAGTACTGAATAGTTTTATTTTATTTAAAAAAGTGAAAGTTTTATCAGCTGGAGTTAAAAAGTCAATGGATTCTGTATAGCAAATCTATGTATTCCAATGTCACTATAATAATAGTTAAATAGAAATGTAAAGCCAGAAAACAAAGCTACTGAGCCATGCATCTGACTAGATAAAGTGGGAAAATCTGGCAGGTACCAAGCCTGAAATGTCAAGATTTATTGTTGCCAACTCAAGTTGATTGTGTGGCTAATAGATATGGCTTTAAGAGAAGGACTTTAAATAGTCCTAATAGCTCTCATACTTTATTAATACAGTAATTATTAAAACATATCTTACTATTATTTACTTGGTGACTGCTGAACATTTACCAAATGAGAAGGGGAAACCATCACCAGATATCTTTTGTTTGCAGTACCAGAGTTCAAATTCAGGACCCTGCACTTGCCAGGCAGGGATGGTGTGTCTGAGATATATCCACAGACCCTCTCATCAGACATTTTTAATTGATACTTATCTTCATTAAACAAGTAACTTCCTCTGAAAAGAAGGTTGAAAAGAAGGTTGATGGCTTTGTTCCCATTTTAACAGTTGAAGGAATCACTTTTGAAAATTCTTCCACTTTGTCATTTATCTTTATACATAGAAACTGTATTCATAAATTTTAAATTCTTTCTCCTTTGTCTGTATTTATCATATAGTCAAATGCTTTGAATGATTGTATTATTAAATACCTGCCCATATATTGAGCATCTTTTTCTTTAGTCTTTTGGATGTGTATTTTCTTTGGAGAAATGTCTTTACGAATCCAGATCATTTGCTCAGTTTTGAATAGAGCTGTCTCTGTTATGGAATTGCCAGAATTGTTTATATATTTTGGAAAGTAGTACACCATAAGACATGGTTTCAAATACTTTTTCTTATTCACGGAGCTGTCTTTTCACATTCTTGATAACTTCCTTTGAAGCACAAAAGTTTAATTTTGTTGTTGTTGTTTCTGTACACTTAGCTATATCCTCAGTCCACATTTTATTTGAAACAGGATCTCCTAAGGGCCCAGACTGGGCTCAAATTTACGATCTTTCCACCTCGTTCTCCTAGAGTCCTGGGATTACAGGTGTATGACCATGTCCAGTTTCCTTGTTTTTGTTTTTGTAAAGAAAATTTTTCATCTTTCTCTGCTAAAACTGATGTTAACTTTGAGATTTTCATAGATGCTCTTTACCAGGTTGAGGAAATTTTCTTTATAGTCATAACCTGAGCAAATGTTGGATTTTGTCATTAGGGGAGGAGTAGGGTATCAGGGATTGAACTCAGGACCTTGTGTTTGCAAGACAAGTGCCAGAACCACTGAACTAAATCCCAGGCCCAATTGTTAGATTTTGTAAAATGCTTTTTCTGTAACTTTCTTAATAATCATTTGTTTTTAGTCCTTAATAGTAATATATATCACATTGAGTTTCCTGTTTTAAAACAGCTTTTTCTTTCTTTCTTTTCTTTGTTTTTTTTTTTTTTGAGACAGGGTCTCACTTTATAGTTTAGGCTGGCCCTGAACTCGCTATGTAGCCCAGGCTGGCCTCAAACTCACAGCAATCCTCTTACTTCTCCCTCCTGAAGGCTGGGATTACAGGGCATGAGCCACTATGCCTGGCATTGTGGTATGTGGAATTGAGGATTGAACTCAGGACCTTGTGCTTGTCAGGCAGACCCCTGACCCACTGAGCTAAATACCAGCCCACAACTTTTTATTTTTAAATAAACCTTTTTATGTTGCTAGATTTGTTTCACTATTATTTTGTCAAGGGTTTTTACATCTATATTCTTGAGTGATATTGGTCTGTAGTTACTTGTATCACCTTTGGTGGTTATTGTGTCAATCTAATACAAGAATACTTTTTGATGTGTAATAAATTTAAGTCTTTTTTTTTCCCACACAGAAAATGATCCACAGTCTATTTCTCATAAACTGTTCTGGTGACATATTTCTAGAGAAGCACTGGAAAAGTGTTGTGAGCCAGTCTGTCTGTGATTATTTCTTTGAAGCTCAGGAGAAAGCTGCTGATGTTGAAAATGTACCTCCTGTTATTTCCACACCTCACCACTACCTCATCAGTATCTACCGGGACAAGCTCTTCTTTGTGTCTGTCATACAGACTGAAGTACCACCTCTCTTTGTAATTGAATTCCTACACCGAGTTGCTGACACTTTTCAGGTTGGTTATTCATCAGATTTTTCTAACTTAAGTCAGTTGCAGGGAGACACAATTATAGTTTTAACTAGCTATTAATATATTTTTTGGTTTTTTTTGAGACAGGGTTTCACTTATTTCAGGCTGGTCGTGAGCTCACTATGTAGTCCAGGCTAGCCTTGAGCTCACAGCAGTCCTCCTGCCTCTCCCTCCTGAGTGCTGGAATTACAGGTGTGAGCCACTATACCCCATATTGTAGTGTGTGGTACCAGGGATTGAACGTGGGACCTTGCACTTGCCAGGTAGATGCTAAAACCACCGAGCTATATCCCCAGCTCTGTTAATGTATTTCTATCTCTAAAAAAGCATATTCCTAAAACTTTTTCTATAGAGTACAAAACTGTTTCTATAGGGTGGCAAACAATGATACTTTCTCACTTTTAATACATTAAAATGACTTACAAACTGTAGCATCCAGAAACAGTACAGTCCTTCATATTTTAGTCTCTCGGAGGTCCCAAGATTTTTATTGATTATGAATTTTTCTATGTTTACATTTAATTTTTCTCTTATCTTACTGAAATACCATATGTAATTTAACCACTTATCAGTCCAGTAATTTAAATAAAAGATGACCAAGGATTGAATGTATTTTTCATCAATTTTTATGACAGGAAATATAAAAACAACAACTCTGTCAGATATTTTTCAATACAGAGTCAGCTGGTTGAAATAACACCTACTCCAATGAAGCTTGGATAGTGTGTATAAACAAACACACTGCCCAAGTGATGCAGGAGTAAAATGGGTTTTTTTTATAGGTTTATTGGTTTTGTTTTTGTTTTTTCTGAACTGGGCCTTGAACTCAGAGCTTTGTACTTGCCAGACAGGCGACAGCACCCCTGAGCTACAACCCAACCCTGGGGTAACCTTTTAAGTGGTTAAAACTTACCTGTATATGTTTTAGAATACGTTAATCAGGGTAAGTGAATTTACAGCTCACCTTTCAGTTTAATATTTCATTACTTTCTGGCATAATATATAATGAGAATTCAATTTAATCTAAAAATATATTTTTTAAAAGATATAATAAGTTGGATGTGGTGGCACATGCCTATAATACCAGCAATTAAACTGAGGCAGGAGAAGCATCACAAGTTCAAGGCCAGTCTATTGACATTTTGAGACCTGGTCTTAAGAAACAAAACACCCAAACAAATAAAAATTAAGAAAATATTGAAGAATAATGTTAGGACTATACAAGAGTGTATTTTTTCCTCCTGTTTTACCTACTTCTAACATATTAAGAAATTAATTAGGCTTCTGTAAGTTTGTTCTTCAGAATAAAGAAGTATTTGGCAAACCCTTCTTTATGCCTTATGTTGTGCACTATTATAAATACTGTGTTAGGACTACTTTGGTGAGTGTTCAGAGGCTGCAATCAAGGATAATGTGGTCATCGTATATGAGCTCTTGGAAGAAATGCTGGACAATGGTTTTCCACTGGCTACTGAATCTAACATTTTAAAAGAGTTAATTAAACCACCAACAATTCTGCGTTCTGTTGTCAACTCTATTACAGGTAAGATGAAAACATACTTTATGCTAAGAACTAAATAAAACTTTATAAACAGTTTATTTTTACTGATTATGTGACAGATTATTGAAGTGATTCAGTTTGGCTCAAGTTAAAGTGACTGATAACATTAAAATGGATGCATATTTGTTTTCATTAAGAGGCCAGGTCTTAAATGATAAAAACATTTGGTTATTTTACTTTATTCTTTTTTTTGAGAAGGGTCTCACTTTGTAGTTCAGGCTGGCCCTAAGCTCATTATGTAGCCCAGGTGAACCTCAAACTCACAGCAATCCTCCTGCCTCTGCCTCCCGAGTGCTGGGATTACAGGTGTGAGCCACCATGCCCAGCACTGTGGTATGTGGCACTGATTGCTGCTGGGGTGAGTCTCCACGCCCAGTATTGTTATGTGGTTACTGGGGATCGAACCCCGGTCCTTGTGCTTGAAAGACGGTCGCTGGAACCACTGAGCTATATCCCGACCCAGACTATCTATAATTTTAAAACAGACAAAATCAAACATTGAACAAACACCTCAATGATTCTTTCTCTTTTGGTAACAGTATTTTGGATGAGTGTTTTACACATCAGCTTTGCTTTCTCCTTTTCCAATTTCTAGGCAGTAGTAATGTAGGGGACACACTCCCCACTGGGCAGCTGTCCAACATCCCATGGCGCCGGGCAGGAGTAAAGTATACAAACAATGAAGCCTATTTTGATGTCATTGAAGAAATAGATGCAATTATAGATAAATCAGGTAATTGTGTCCATATAGTCGTTTTATTGTTTTGTTTTGTTTTATTTTGTTTTGTTTTGTTTTTTGTTTTAGACAGGGGTCTCACTTTGTAGTTCAGGCTGGCCCTGAGTTCACTGTACACAGCCCAGGCCGCCTGGAACTCATAGCAATCTTCCTGCCTCTGTCTCCTGAATGCTGGGATTATAGGCATGAGCCACCATCCCCAAAGTACTGCACTGTGGAATGCGGTACTGATTGTTTGTGGGCATGAATCACCACACTTAGTAGCATTGTATGTGGATCGAACTCAGGACCTTGTGCTTCCCAGGCAGGCATCAGAACTAGTGAGCTAAATCCCTGGCCCTGTATGCATATAGTCTTATGGGGAAAAAAAACGAATCAGCTGATAGAAGCTGAAAAGAAAATTGAAATTCCTTGGCAATGTGATTTCAGCGGAAAGGCATTCATTTTCTAATGATTTTTATGTTTGTTTATTTTGCCCAGGGGTTAAATATAATTATCATAAACACCATTGAGATTTGCCAGACATTTGTTAATCAGAACTCATGATGCCTTAAGGCAGTTCTTTCCTCTGCCTCTTGCTATTTCACTTATTCTTACATTGCATGCTGACCATATAGCATTCTTTTGTTGCTGATTTATGTATAGTACTTTTAACCAGGTAGAATGATAATACTCTATGAGAACCTGAAGGGATTTGAGCCATAGCTCAGTAAAGCACTTGCCTGCCACATGCAAGGCTCTGGGTTCAATCCTTAGTACTGCAAATTTCAGATTTTTTACAGAAGCAAACTGAGGCTCACAAGGATTCAGTGACTTGTTCACACAACTAAGTGATATGTGTTGGTGACTTACTGTGAATTATAGTGAGGACCCTTTCCATCGTAACATTCAAAACACTTAAAATACAAAGATCCACCATACAGTATAGGTTTTGAGCTGGGCATGTGGCCGAATAGCAGGGTGCTTATCTGGTATGCTTGATAAACCTGAGTGTGATCCTTAGCACCATTAAAAATTTTTTAAATTCTAACCTTCTAGCCAGTCATAGTGGCACATACCTGTCATCCCAGTATTTGGGAGGCTGAGGAGAATTGCCACAAGTTCAAGGCCAGCTTGGGCTACATAATGAATTCAAGGCCCTATATCAAGAACCAAAAATAAATTAAATGAATGTCAATTATAATCTCCCTTCTCAAAGAGTTAACTGATCATGGCTCCTATTTAAGAGTTAACAAATAGTTTAATCCATTTCATGAGAGAACTGCATTTTAAAATTCTATTATAAATTTGTTAAGCTCACACTAATTAGTCTTATGAAATTGATCTTACAAGGTTTGGTTTTCCTTAAAAATAGCTAGAAGTTGAGTCAGAAAGATTGCAGGTTCAAACCCAGTTTTATTTTGATATATATTTATTTTAATATCAAAATAAAAAGGGCTAAGGGTATAGCTCAGGGCCAAAGGCTTGGTTCCATTTCCAGTATGAAACACAAGTGCACAGATACACACACACACACACACTGGTACAGGCATTAGCACTCAGTGGCAAGGCTGTCTGTACTGATGTAATGGACCTCTGTTCACTACCCTGTTCATAGAGGTGCAGAGCTTTGGTGTTTCTCACATGTAAGAAATATTCCCGTTACTGGAGATACAGTGATAACTACAGCAAAGACTGCGATTCCATTGATGGTATCATCCCTTTTCTTTCTTCAGGATCTACAGTCTTTGCAGAAATTCAGGGGGTCATTGATGCTTGCATTAAGCTATCTGGAATGCCTGATCTCTCTCTTTCTTTCATGGTAAGTTTTGTTCTCCTATTATATCATCTCTTGAGTGCCAAATACATATGAAGTACTCAATGATGAAAATTATAATGAAGTAAGGTTATATTTCAGATTGCAAAAGATTATCTCAGAAATAGCATCCATTTACAAGATAATAGTCAGTGTGTTGAGCGTAATCTTTATGGAAAGACTGAAGAGAGGTCTTTAATCTTGCTAAAAGTGGCTTATAATTGCTGGCGTTGGCAATCTCCAGCATCTTTTTTTTTTTTTTTTTTTTTTTGAGACCAGGTCTTGCTTTGTAGTTCAGGCTGGCTCCAAGCTCACTATGTAGCCCAGGCCAGCCTTGAACTCACAGCATTCCTCCGCCTCTGCCTTCAAAGTGCTGAGATTATAGGTGTGAGCCACCATGCCTAGCATTGTGGTATGTGGTTTTCAAGTGCTGTGCAAACACTCTTGAGTCACCACGCCTGGTGTTGTTGTGTATGGTTACTGGGGATTGAACTCAAGACCTTGTGCTCACCAGGCAGACACCAGAACCACTCAGCTAAATCCCTGGCCCTCTAGGATCATTTTTACTGCAAATCTATTGATCTTTTGTGGGAGTCTACACTCAGCGTGCCACATTACAAAGAACAATTAAGTAAGTTCTGGTTGTGTCTGTCTGTCATCAATTTCTCCTGTCTTTAGGTTGTTTAAATGTGTTTTGTCACCTGTGAAATAGAAATGCTACTACTTGAGTTTTCTGCTTCATAGTAATGAAATTTGAAATAAAATGATCTATATAAAATATTCACAAATTGTAAAGCATACTCAAACTATAATAAACTCTTATGCAGCTAACTGCTTTTGCTTTAAGGACCATATTAATTTTTCATTTCTGAGTAACATCATCATATTCATTATAATCTGGAAATAGCTGTCTTCCATTTTTCTGGCAGAACCCAAGGCTTCTGGATGATGTCAGCTTTCACCCCTGTATCCGGTTCAAGCGTTGGGAATCTGAAAGAGTTTTGTCATTTATTCCTCCAGATGGAAATTTCCGACTCATTTCATACCGTGTCAGCTCACAGAAGTATGTTGGTACATCTCCCTAGAACCTGTCATCACTTAATCAATGTGCTCAGTAGTACTCACTTTTCTCTGTTGCACTCTGACAGTTTGGTACTTGAGTTCATTGTTGCTTAGTTTAACCATGGCTCAGAAGACAATGAGAAATAGAGAAAATATTTGTCTAAAATAATCAATGTAGCTTGAATCTCAAAAGTATAGAGAAGTAATAAGCCAGACAATAGTACAATCTCTCAGTTTGAACAAGCATTTTGGAACAAACATTATAACCTGAGCAAAACTGCATTAGCACCATAATTTTAGCGTGATGCGTAGACTTTGTGCCTAACTGAGTAAGACAGAATTACTGTAAGACACCCATCCCATCACTCCTCTGCATTTGAGCTTTAAAAGGATAATCTAGCATTGTAGGTCATAGCTTATTTGTTCCTTGAAAGCAGAGGCTAGGGATATAGCACAGTGGTAGAATATGTGCTTACCAAGCACAAAAAAAAAAAAAAAAAAATCAGAAAACATTTGAGGAGCGTGGTGAAACAAGATAGAGCTGGGCATGGTACATACCTCTAACCCAAGCACTGTGGGAAGCTAATGCAGGAGGATCACAAGTTCAAGCCCACTGGGCAATTTAACAAGACTTTGTCTCAAAGTAACAAAAAGGGCTGGGGATGTAGCTCAGTGTAAAGACCCTAGGTTCAATCCCCAGTATCAACAAAAAAAACTCTCAAAAGAAATTATTTCTTGTCTCTCATCACACAGGAATTATTAGATAGGATCTCACTGTCATCCAGGTTGGCCTTGAATTTACTTTGTAGCCCAGGCTGGCTGTGAACTCATAGTGACCCTCCTTTCTCAACCTCCCAAGTGCTAGGATTATAGCTGTGCATCACCATGCCTGGCTTCCTAGTAATTATTTTAATATATATAATTTTAAATTAGTTTTACTAATTCTTAAATTAGTAAGATCTTGCTCATTTTTTTTAACAAGAGTCATTTCCCTGATTGTTTATAGTATAATTAATCTTGAAAGTTTCTGTCTTGTTTTGTATATTTGCTGCTAAGGATTCCTAGAGTTCCTTGCACATTGTAACAGAACCTTGTGCTGTAGTCCAGCCTTCCCTCAGGTGAAGGTGCTGAGCCTGCAGTTCTAAGCCAGAGTGCCCCACTATGAAGTTGGAGCCAGGGTCAGATAACGGGCTGAGCCTTTGAGGCCATTTTGGGAGCTTGTCCCACACTAACTGTATCTGTGTGCTTTTGCGTCTTTCTGTCTCTCTAGTCTAGTGGCAATACCAGTGTATGTGAAACACAGTATCAGCTTTAAGGAGAACAGTTCTTGTGGCAGATTTGACATAACAATTGGACCAAAGCAGAATATGGGGAAAACTATTGAAGGAATTACAGTGACAGTTCACATGCCCAAAGTTGTGCTGAATATGAACCTGACGCCAACACAAGGCAGCTATACATTTGATCCAGTCACCAAGGTACAGCCACTGCAAATTGAGAGTGAGCAAGTGTTTTTGCAATCTCTTTTGTAATGGGGTGGGGGCAGGGTTCGGTGTCCTACTTAAAAGTAGGGTTCACAGTGTCCTTTCACCAACAGCTTTGGAAGGAATCCTGTATTTGCTACTAAATAGACACACACGAGAGACACATCTTGCCCTCTTTCACAGTGTTTAATATTCATCCTTTGAGTATTGTACAAGTTGATCATTGACACCTTTATTTTTAAAAAGCATTAGTTCATAATGTTCACAGGGAACATTAATAGGAAAGCTGCTTTCTCACCCTACTTAGGCCTCTAGCAGAGTTTTCAGAGAACTCTTAAAGTTGGTATTCTCTCAGCTTCTTGTTTGAATAGAAAATATAATTGTTCATAACAGCAGAATCATTGAGCCCCTGATAAAAAGCCCTATTTTTAAATAAAGTCATAGAATATTTTATTTGTTTTTATGCAGTACCAGGTATTGTACTCAGAACCTTGTGCTTACAAGGTAAGGAGTGGCTCCACTGAGCTAAATCCTCAGCCCTAAAGTCATAGAATATTAAAATCATCTAAGCTGGTTCCTAAGAATTAAAAAAAAAAAACCCTTCCCAGAGACCTCAGAAGACTGAGCTGGGGAAAAGCTTCACTTTCCTCATCTATTGAGCATTCACCAAAAAAAAAAAAAAAAAAAAGGTTTCTCAGCTGTCAGTTTAGCTCAGTGGCACCATCCCTGCCTTGCAAGCACAAGGTCCTGAGTTTGAACTCTGGTATGGAGAAAAAAAAAGTTCCATTGAACAAAGGATTCCACAGCTAAAACTTAACAATATAAAAGCCAGGTGTGGAAGTGCACAATTGTAATCCCAGGATTTGGGAGCTGAGGCACGAGGATAATAAGTTCAATGCCAGCCTGGACTACATAGACCCAAAAAAAAGAAAAAATCAGGTATAGTGTGGCACACACCTATATTTGTAGAACTCTAAGGGTGCTGAGACAAAGCTAGATTGTAAAATCTGGCCCAGCCTGGTCAATTTAGCAACATAATGAGACACTGTCTAAAATAATATAGAGTGCTATAGATGTAGCTCGGTGAGGTATGTAGGGTATGGAATTATATTCCCATTTTACAGAAAACAGGAGTAGAGATAAGTCATAAGGGTAGAATAAGGGAGGACCGGAATTTAGTTCAGTTTCACTCCTGTCTCACAAGCACAAAGTCCTGAGTTTGATCCACGGTACCAGAGGGAAAAAAGGACTGGGGATTTAGATTAGTGGTGCTGCACCTACCTGGCAAGTGCTGGGTCCTGCGTTTGATTCCTGGTACCAAAAAAAGAAGATAATGGAAAGAATATTTTCAGTTTGCGATCGTACAGCCTTAGGTTCAGATCCTAACCTTTCCTCTGACTAGCAGTGTAAGTCATGTGATCTCTCTGAACCTTAGTTTCCTGTAAGTGTGTAAACTGACAAAATCTACTGCACAGGTTTATGATACAACATGAATGTGGCTTAGCGCTGAATTTCAGAGTAAACACTTAACAAACACTCATTCTCCATGCTTACTGCCCACTGAGAGTCACAGTGCTAATTAATGGTGCAGTCCTTTTAGCTCCCGTGTCTTTTGTTTGCAATACATTGCTTCATTTTATGTAGAAGTTAGTTGTCTTTGGACCTTATCTCTGAGCATTTGTCTTCAACTGGTTCAGACTGGTTTTGATTTCATATTCTTTTAAGGTACTAACATGGGATGTGGGGAAAATTACTCCACAAAAGCTCCCAAGTCTTAAAGGACTAGTAAATTTACAGTCTGGAGCACCCAAACCAGAAGAGAATCCAAGCCTCAACATACAGTTCAAGATCCAGCAGCTTGCTATTTCAGGTAAGAATAAGTTTGGCTTGTGTCTTAGGGCAACTGAGTTTTACCTGGGCTTCATTATTAGAAGAAGAGCAATAACTCTTCCTGCTCTAGAAAGAGCAGCAAATCCAGTTTGCCTTTTACATGGTATTTTGGGGTAAGAGGACTTTGAGGGTCCTTACTTCACACAGCATCCCTTACTCCTCACCCTCACTTAAACACCAAAAAGGAGTCATTTCTATTCACAGAAAGAATTAGCTTTACAAACATTCTCTGTCCACATGGGCATCTTAAACAAAATCACACCCCCTGGTGTAATCATGAGTGGCAGAAGGGATGCTGGTTAGTGTCAGAGGTACAACAGGTATTGTATTATCATTGGGATAATTTGTTTCATTCTTTTTTCACACAGGCTTGAAAGTAAACCGCTTGGATATGTATGGGGAGAAATACAAGCCATTTAAAGGAGTCAAATATGTCACAAAAGCTGGAAAGTTCCAAGTGAGGACATGAGAAGAGGCCAAAATTCCTCAAGATCAGTTTGTTTTCCAAGTGTCATTACAGTTCATTACTATTAGGTACCAAGTGGGTGGGAATATATATTCTCCTTAAAACATTTGTGTCTAGCTACACATCACTAACAGGTTGCTTAGTAGTTGATGTAGGGTTCTTACAGAACTTTAAGCTAAGGAAACTTTCTAATGACTTAGCTTATTTTGTATCTTTTCACTTAGGAAGATTTTGGAGGTGATTTCTTCCAAAGGGGGGATGCTGCACACCCTAAAGTAAAGGCAGAAGTCTACATTGGTAACCTCTCTCCTAAAGCAAGTGAAGTGGGCTTATCCAGCAGGAAGTCTTAATCTGTGTTGTGTCAGGTGCAGCCAAATGTCATACCTTCTGATCTTAGCCATCCCAAACAGTGTCTGTCCTACCAGGAAATCCCCCCACCCCAAGAAGTTTACAGAAAACTGCCTCTTCAAGTGTTTGCCTTATTCAGCTTTTCACTTGTGCCATTAAGCAAGCACTGTAGCAAAAGCCACTTCCATATGGCCCTGGCAGGGAGCACTGCTGCTCCATGCTCCACTCTCTGTACTTGGTATTGTATTTTTTATAAATAAGATTTTTATGTAAAAGCTCAGATTTTGATTTACTAGGAACTTGCTGCAGTAAATACCATCTCAAGTTTGTGCCACCAGTTCAGCTATTAGCACGGTAAAAATTTGTATCAAAGGGGCAAATGCTTCATAAAGGTAATAAAAGGGAACTTGTGCTTTTAGGAAGTTATAGCAAGCACAAGTCTTGTGCTTTCGGAAAATTAAAGTAGTAAAAGAGAAACCTTGGCCATCTTCATGTTCTGTAATGCTTTCACCGGGATCACCAATTAGCCTAAATGCCTCAATGCCCTGGTTCAGCAAAAGGAGGAAATTGTATCTGCCTCACTGTCATCAGTCCTTCCTTTTAAAAACTTTTTAAAATCTTTTTGTATTATTCTTAAAAGAATTTGCCTGCATCCCTTTCCTTTAAAGGAATTCATTTCATACTGTGTGTGCCTATCAAAGCTGTAGTCATAGATTTCTTTTTGAAACTTTTGTCCAGACTGTAACTGCAGGGCCAAGGATTTAGTTCGGTGGCACCATGCCTGCCTTGCAAGCACAAGGTCATTAGTTCAATCCCCAGCACCAGGAGGGGAGAAAAAGCTGTAACTGCAGTAATTAAATGTTTCCACCATACTGACAAGATACATGGAAGATTGAAGCAGAAACAGAATTCACAGTGATATTTATGATACTATATTGATCATCATGGTTGTAAAGTCAACCTATATTACAATCATTTTACTCAGTTCACTGGCTTGGTAGTCCTTACCAGATACTTTGCTTCTTTAGGCATGAAAGGAGAAAGGCTGAGGGTTACAATTTAGGTGCTTACAGTTCCTGTTTCTTCTTGTGCTTAAGCTATTTTCTCCTAATTATGGTTCCACTCTTCTTTCATTCTCCTCAGCTTATAACTTTTTTCCCCTTACCATACTAAAGATTGCTGTTACGCTCATCTCAGTTACTAGTGGTGGGCGCATCCTTTTAGGGTAGCTTTCTTACCTTTGTTTGCCTTGAGTCTTCAATCTCCCTTGTACCATGTGGGTACAATCCCAACTCTTGGACAGCTGAGTCAGGAAAATAGCCAAGTTTGAGGCCATCCTGGGGTGCACAGGAAGACTGTCTCATAAAAACAAAAACGAAAGGCTACTTTTGCAATTTATTTCTACAGTAACCAGTCTCAGGTAGCTGAAATTAAAATGTTGCCAAATATTTATTGCTTTTAGCTAAGATTAGTTATCCAGTTCAATGGCATTTCCTATTTTTAATCTTACCCATTAGATTTCTTGCCTCAAAATATTTGCTTTTCAATTGGGTATGGAGCACCTGCCTATATTCCTGGCACTTGGGAGGTTTAAGCAAGAGGATTGCACCTTATATTTGAGGCTAGCCTCAATGACATCCTGAGACCCTGTCTCCAAAAGAAGAAAACTACTTTTCTTTCTGCAAAATCTCTAATCTCGGCCATCTGTACCTGCACTGTCCATTTTTCTTCTTGTGCTATTTTTTCTTTATATCCAAGTAGAATGTAAGCCAAGAGCCTTTTGCCACCAGCCCTTCCTGCTAATGTATCCAAGCAGGCTGCTTCCTTTGATAATTAAATTATTATATTTATTAATTTGATGGAATTCAATAAATCCTGGCTCTGGCTATACTGTCAATAAAAAGATGAAAGCAACAAATTGCCTTTTTTTTTTTTAGCTTGACTGACCACTGGAACATCCTCTATGGGCAACGCTTAGTATCAGGGAAAGCTAAAAGTGATCGTTGTCCTCTTTATTGTCACACAGGGTGTGAATGTTATTGCAAAGCACTTCCAAGTCTCCTCTCTGTGGCATGTATTCACCTCAATCTATACTTCACCCTTCTGGCCACAGAACAT
The DNA here is from genome assembly GCA_004026965.1 of Petromus typicus. Classification (NCBI taxonomy): domain Eukaryota; kingdom Metazoa; phylum Chordata; class Mammalia; order Rodentia; family Petromuridae; genus Petromus; species Petromus typicus. The sequence continues at coordinate 54,370 of PVIR01001628.1, read as the reverse complement.
GAGATAACTGACAAAAGCTACCTTCCTTAACTACTACCAAGATACCTCTGTGACTACTTAGTATCAGAGTTTATTCAAGCTCTGCGTTCCAGCTAATCCCAGAATAGTTTTTGTTTTGTTTTGCTTTGCTTTGCTAAATTCTTAAGGGAATATACATCACATAAAATAGATGCTTACTTTCCCTATGAAGAAATCGCCATCATTGTATTCAAAGGCAGTCTGTGATATGTTCAGTCTTTTAATAGTGCTACAGAAGAATGCTTGGAATATGCTAGTCTTGCAATCCTTATAGGCAACTGATTTGACAGAATAACAATAATGTAGCATGAAGGCAGCACCAGTAAAAAGAGTAACAAAACTGAGGCAGTGTCAGAGATCACTCAGCTACGTCAGCAACCTTGAATATTTCCCTTGAATCCAAGCAGGCTCAAATCTGCCTTGTGTTTGGAATCTTTTCTAGGTTAAAGTCATCAGTGATAAATGCAGTCGGTAACATGACATAACACCTTTTATTAATACTTAACTCTCCCAGATCTTGAAGGTCAGGCAAAGACAGTTGTAGTTCTAGCTGCATCCAAGGCTACTGTATCCAGATGTCTTGCTTCTGTTGTAGGGCTTTCTCAAACAAGAATGTGTCCCTCAAAGCTAGCTGTCTGCTTCAAGGCTCGGTGGATCCCAAGTAGTCTGCTTTAAGTGAATATGTGCTACTCCCATGGATATAACAAATGTCAGCTTTTTAGGGTATATTGATGGTCACCACTACTAGCTAGAATCTTCTGAGACAAAAGACCATTTCATCCAGAGGTGATTCATATCATCTGGCTGCTCTTCGCCTGCTGTTACCTTTCGCCACCTTCAGGCCTGCTAGTGTATAACCCCCGAAGTTGTCCTTTGTCACAGATCCTTGTTAAGTACACACACTTTACACACTGTTCATCTCTACTTCTTCCAAAACCCTAACATAAGTTTGTTTCTAAAATAACATACTCATCATTTAGAGCACTATTTATACAAATGCATTTTATTATTTTAAACAGAACATGAGAGGCAGAAAATATTTGCATATCACAAATCCTAGCTTACAAATGTTTGTTTTTAGTGGTAAAATCTCTAATTATTCAGGGCTTTTTAAAAGTTTTACTTTATTTTTATTTCATTTCATTTCATTTCATTTCATTTCTATTAGAGAAAAGCACATCTGCCATAAAGTATAACCAGTGTATCAAAACACTGGAAGAACTTGGAAAAGCAAATATGATTTTTCTTATCTCCTCTAAGTAATCTTTAGTAAAACAAAAATTGATCTTTGGCATAGATTCATACTTTAAAGGCATTAATATTGCATTTATATCAAGTAAGCAACTATACAGATATGCTAAGATGAGGGCCTTGAAATAAACTTTCAATAATTGAACTAGAGGAAGCCTGAGTGCACAGGATCAACTTAAGACAGGTTTTATACATCTGATGTTGGACTCACACACAGGGGTGAGAAAGAAGGACATTCAGACAAGGGATCTTACTCCTTTACTCATCTAGTTCTGGGGAATGCTTAAACAGCAATGATAAGTGCAAAAATAGAAAAAGTTGCTTTCTTTCATTTTGCTTAATAGGAAACTTTCTGTAGTGATTTATTACTGTCTTAATAGTTGTATTTAGGAGAGGATACAAAAGGCCTGTTATAGTTGGTAGAAAGGAGGTAGGAATTAGAGGAGGTGTACTTCCCATCCATTATCGCCAGCAGCACCCAAATTTAGTCTGCAAATACCACTCTCCCTTAGGTAAAAAGTACCCTTTCAGACAGTGTGTCCTTTCCATGAAATACTCTTAGGTGGAAAGCACTAATTCTTGGGGCTCGATTTCAAAAAGATGAGATGAAAAGGCTCTTTCACAATTACAGATGAAGCCAGGCGTGGTGGTGCACACCTCATGTCCCAGCTCCTTGGGCACCTGAGGTGTGCTGGTCACTTGAGCTAGGAGTTCAAGACCAGTCCGAGCAACAGAAGAGACCCCATCTCAAAACAAAAAATTATAGACGAACACACATCTACATGTCTTTAAAATCTTGTTTAGGAAAGGTATAGGAGAAGACTACAAAAGCCAGGAGACATAATTTGGTTAAAAATTAAATGCAGCATTTCAGCTCAGAAAGAACAATTAAGAGCTAAAAATGAATGATAAGGCCTCCACACAGATCTCTGCAGGCAGTGACAAAGCATAGACCGCCAGGGCATGGCCCTGCTGGGAGGATGGCAGGGCCGCACCCAGGCTCCTCTGCCCCTCCAACGGCAGAGAGCACCGGGACACAGTGTGTTTGTAGGACGGTTACCTTGGCAGGCTGAGGCAGGACATGGGTCAGGAAGTTTCCTTAGCACAGACATTGCTCAGTGTCATGATAAAGACAGAATCCTGTGATTCTTTGATTTCTTCCTGACAGTGAAATTTGGCTTTATATTGTTGGAAATCAGGAGAGTAAATTGGGAAGGGCAAGAAATAGGCTGAGGCTCCCCAAAGCTACCTTTTCCTGCAGCAGCAAAGCTTACTTCTGAAAAGGGTCCAGGTAGCACAGCAGCCCAGGGAAGGCAGGCAGGGTCAGCAGCAGCATGGAAAGCCCAAAACAATTTGTCGAGGCACAGTGATTTTCTTCTTCACTGACTTGCTGGGGCCCTGGGTCTTGAGAGGGAAAGAGTGTGGGGGCTGGTAAAAGGGAAACAGAGCAGTGTCCCCACAGGAACAGGGGTACAGAAGGCGTCTGGCTAGTGTTCACGCTTAAATGCTGAGCTTAGGTGGAGTCCGTGGCTACAAACCCAGTCCTCCTATTGGACAGAGTGTGCGTGAGTATAACTGTGTTCAAGAATACAAGATTTATATGGAGATACATTTCAAAGTGTCCATGACAAAAGAAAGTGTTTGAAGAGGCCCCCATTCCTTCCTGATTCATGAGGCCAGGATGTAGCTTTCAGACCCCAATAATCCGGGGTGGCTCCTGCAACTCCAATCATTCTCTTCAGTAGGGGTTTCTGCACCAGCCAGAGATACACCAGGTACCTACTGGTACCAGGGAGTCTTTCGGACCCAACGCAGTGTAAATCCGGCATCTGTTCGGATTTTGATTGAAGCAGCTTCTGCCTCTCGCACAGTTTCCTTCACAGACTGCATGAGGTTCTGGGCATTGTGAACCAGCATCTCTGTGGCCTGTGGTAAGGAAGAACCCCCATTACTACAGTCCCTGAGGTAGTGCTGTGTGCGGCCTCCCCAACTTTCATCTGGAAGCCTCCATGCTTGCTCATATTATTGGTGATTTAGCTGTGTAACCAACAACAACCCAAACTATGTCCTCTGTGTACACACTTTCTGACATTCAAATGTGTTCCTCCCTAGGGAATTTTGCTATTTATTTCCTCCACTTGAAGTCTTCCCCCAGGGACCTTACGGCTTCCCCTGGTGTCTGGTGAGGCCCTTCTCTTTCCATTGAGCGGGTGGTGGTGGTTGTTCAGATTTTCTTGGTTTTTTTTGAGACAGGGTCTCACTTTGTAGTTCATGCTGGCACTGAGCTCAGCCTTAAATTCACATCACAGCAATCCTTTGCTTCTGCCTCCCGAGTGCTGGGATTACAGACGTGAGCTACCATGCCCAGCACTGTGGTATGTGGTGCTAATTGCTGCTGGGCATGAGTCTCCATGCCCAGTATTGTATGTGGTTACCAGGGATCAAACCTGGGCCCTTGCGCTTGCAAGACAGGCACCAGAACCACTAAGCTAAATCCCTGGCCTGTTTTCATTTTTTTTGAGAAAAGTTCTCAGTATTCAGGCAGGACTTGAAGTATGTAGCCCAGGCTGGCCTCCAACCTGTGGTAATCCTGCCTCAGCATCCGAAGTGCTGGGATTGCAGACATGCTCCACCTTACCTGGCCCTTTTTATATTACTGTACATCACAGACAACTTCGAGTATTACTCATCTCGTTATTTCTTCATTTTTCTCTATAGACTTCATCATCACTAATTTATTTTGGTATTGGTTTTGGTTTCTTGGGACTGGACCTCACTGTGTAGCCCAGGCTGGCCTAGAACTGGTGGCAGTCTTCCTGTCTCAGCCTCTCGAGTGCTGGGATTGCAGATGTGCATCACCACTCCCAGCCACCGTCACTAACTGATGTACTATATGTTTTACTTAGATCATTTGGAGTTTTTTTGGTTTATCTCCATACTACCGGCTCAGGAATTTTTTTTTTTTTTTAGGTTTTTTGAGACAGAGTCTCGCTTTGTGGTTCAGGCTGGCCCTGAGCTCAGCCTCCAACTCACATCATAATCCTCCTGCCTCTGCCTCCCGAGTGCTGGGATTACACGCGTGAGCCACCACGCCCGGCACTGTGGTATGTGGTACTGGTTGCGGGTCTCCACTCCCAGTATTGTTATGTGGTTACCAGGGAATCGAACCCGGGTCCTTGCGCTTGCAAGACAAGCGCCGGAACCACTGACCTAACTCCCCGGCCCCAGCTCAGGAATTTTTGTCAGTTTTGTTCACTGATGTTTCTTAGTATTGAGGACAGTGCCTGGCAAAGGGGAGACATTTTATAAATATTAATGAATGAAGAAAATCCATAGTAAACCTACCAAGCAGCCAACTACCTTACGAATCTATCACCTAAATTACTACTTTGTAAACTATGGTGATTGAAATTAAGTTAATCTTTTAAACGCAAACTAAAAGGACTTGAGTTTTGTTGGTATTCTACTCATAGGAAGTCTTAAGAGTGATGATTCCTTAAACCAATAATTATTTTTGTTTGGCTGGGGTTTTTTGTTTTGTTTTCTGAGACAAGATCTTTTACTTTTGTAGTTTAGACTGATCCCAAACTCAATGTAATCCTTCTGCCTCTGCCCCCTGAGTACTGGAGTTATAGACCTGTGCCACCACACCTAGCTTACACAATAATTGTTAGGTTTTTGGGTGGTTTTTTCTGAGACAGGGTCTCACTTTTGTTGCTCAGGCTGGTCCTGAACTCAGCCTCAAACTCAGCAATCCTCCTGCCTCTGCCTCCCAAGTGCTGGGATTACAGGCGTGAGCAACCACGCCCAGCACTGTGGTATGTGGTTCTACATGCTGTTGGGCATGAGTCTCCACACGCAGCATTGTTGTATGTGGTTACCAGGATCAAACCCTGGCCCTTGCACTTGCAGAGCAGGTACCTGAACCACTGAGCTAAATCCCCAGCCCTTATTTTTTAGTCAGAAATCCTTTGAGGACTTAATGAAGGTTGTAGATTCTCTCTCAAAAAAATGTTGACCTGCATAAAATTTGTCCATCAAATTTCAGAGGGTTTACAGGTTCTGAAAGAAATAACTGGGCTAGCATTCCTTATCAGTTCATCTTTTCATTCATCAGCAGAGACAGGCCCAGAGAAGCTCAGGCACATTTCAATGCAGCAGAGTCAGGACCAGAGACTCACGATTAAAGCCAGGCATGGTGGCATGCATCTGCGATCCCCAGCACTCAGCAGACTGAGGCAGGAGGATCACCACAAGTTCGAGGCCACCTGGGCTACATAAGAAGACTCTTGTCTTAAAAACGAAACAACCCAACTTCTCAGGTGCAGTTTCGTGTCTGTTCAACTTTTCACATTGGCGGTTTCTACGTTTATTTAATGGAACACAATTCAGATTCCCAGGCTCCATGTTTTTTGTTAGCTGCATGACCAGGCTTGAGCCTCTGAGTCCCACCCTTTCTTCCCCATTTTCCTCAACTTATGGCATGACAAGAAGGCAGCCCAGGGCCCCAGCTGTAGTTCGCACACACAAAAGTGAGGGCTGACAGGTCCCGCGGCCTGGGAGGGTGGAGGTGCGAGCATCTGTGATGGCAGCAGAAGCCTGTTTCCTGCACAGCCCTCACCTCTGTCTCCTGGTTCACAGGTCAGGAATCATTAGCCTCCCGAGGGAGGGATTGTGCCCATTCTTTTCTTAACTTGCGCAGCCCTGATGCAGGGCCCCACACCGCTCTGTCTTCAGTCTGGTCTGGGCAGTCAACAGAGATGAGCCTACCACAGGGAGGATACGGAAAGGAAGGAGTGGCCACGAGGGCTTTCTGGAAGACCTGGGCCCCAGTCGAGGACGGAGGGAGAGAGGATGAACTTCAGTGCTCGCTGAAGTATATGCAAGAAGCATCACATGAGAAGCCTCCACCATCTCTATTTCTGAAGGAGAAGCAAGGAGACATGTGAGCTGGGCCCATGCTCTGGCCAAGTTAAAGAAGGTTGCAGAAAGTCCTTTAGAAGCCTGAGGGAATCAACAGAAGCACCTCCCTGTGCTGCCTCTGTCTCAGCACGGGCATCCCCTCCTTTTGTCCCTGAGTTCCCTACACTAGTCCCTGTGAGGCTGGAAATCAGCCAGAGCGGTGAAGCAGGCTTTTTCTGCAGCCAGAAAGACAGCAGGTGGGAGTGAACAGGTCCTGGAGGCTTGAGGGAGGGAGAGAACCCAGTAGATTCCAGACCATCATGCTGTTGCTTGAGACACTACCCTCCATGCATCTCAGTCCACTGCAAAAGGATAAAAGTTGCCTAAGAGCGTCACTTCCAGTCCACATCTCTCATGTATCTCTCCCGCGTTCTCCATCTACTGCAGGACTGAGTCCATCCACACTTGATTCAGAGGTAAAACAAACCTAACGCTGAATTAAACAGCACAGGAACTGCTGGAGAACTCCGCAGCAGCGTACCTACCTGCTCAGACTCCTCATCGCTGATGTTGGTCCGGCCCAGCATGGTGGCCTTCACCGTGGACAAGATTTTGAGCTGGGTGCTTATGGTTGGGATTCGCTCACACACCTGAAGGTTAAGTTTGCGTTAGTGTGGGTCCACGCCTCAGGCTCCCAGAGGATGGGACAATCACCCTTTGCTAGCCAGAGCTAGCAAACAGGGAGCACATATTCATTACCCCCTCGGGCCAGCCAGTACCGTCCTTCGGTCCAGAAATGGAAGGATTCAGATCCTTCATGTGATTAGAATATAAACTCTGAGTCAGTCCTTCCCTCATCTATGTCTGTTTCCCTTTCTGCCACCCCCACTGCCTATCCCTCCCCTGCCTACCCAGCTGTCTCTGCTGCTTTTCTCTCAGGTACCTCCCACTCAGTCTCTCTTCCACCGCCCCGCCCCCACAGGCTTTTCCAAGTACTGTACCTGCAAGAGGTTGGTTCTAATGCGCTTATCTGTACACTGCTTAGCAACCTCCTTGGCCAATCGAGTCACCTCATCGGAGGCCTTGGCGATGTCCTTGGCACACTGGATGAGTGCCCGCTTGGTACCACTGCCTCCTCTTACCAGCCGAGACATCTCAGCCATTAGCAGAGCCATGCGCTTGGCTGCTGCAATGATGTCATTGCCCTGGAGAGAAGCAAGGAGACATGTGAGCTGGGCCCATGCTCTGGCCAAGTTAAAGAAGGTTGCAGAAAGTCCTTTAGTGATAGCAATGAAAAAATGAAAAGAATGAGGCAGGACGTTCATCTCAGCAGTCACTGGAGAGAGAGACAGAGAGAGAGGCTTGGGAGGAAGAGGAGAGAAACCGAGAGAGAGAGAGAATCTTCTCACTAATAAGAAGACCTAGGCCTGGATCTGCGGTGGTAACAGGTGCACTCCAAGCACAGCACTGAACAAGCACGTCAGCATCTCCGGGTTAATTGTGTCAATGAAAAGGCTGAGGAGCTGGTTAAACAGGCATTGTCATTTCCCTGATGGGGGAAGAAAGCAGTCGGGCTGACCATCCAGATGTGAAGTCTTCCTCCTGACCCTTAGCCTTGCTGCAGACAGCAGCCAAGGACCCCTGAATAAAAAATCCCCAGAAACTATCTCAGCCTGAGGAAAGGAAAGCGGGGATAGTTTCTGATGTAGACGACACCAGCCCTCCCTCCAGGGCCTTTTGTTTGTTCTGTCAGCCTGAAAGTTGTCATTTTAATTTTTCACATGGAAAAGGTCTGAATCAATTCTATAGTCCCCTCAGCTAAGTGAGACTTCCCAGTTAAACAGACCTTCACTAAGAGGATGCAGGAGGAGGCATGAGAAAAGTTAAAGTCACGAGTCAGGCTGTAAACGGAGCCTCCACTCTAATGGCAGTTTATCTTAGACTGGCGCGTGGTTCTCTAAAAGTCATGGGTCATGACAGAATTACACATACAAGTGATTTATTTTATGCCCACAGTAACCTACATTACAGCAGCTGCACTGTTTGAGACTTCCTCAAAGGCCAGGCCCCACTCATTCTTCCCCTCATGCCGTTCAGTTTCTGTCCGGTGCAGTGAGGCATACACAGGCCATGCCACCCAGGCGCTCTGTGAGGGGACTCCGATCGTTTATGCTAGAAAGTGTGCGATGTCTCGAGATGAACTGAAACTGGAGGGAACAGGTGGAGGAAGAAGCCCTGAGGTGAGGGTGTGTTAGAGCCCTCTTCCAATGCAGACATGGGGACATTCAGGGTTTCATGACTGGTTAGAAGACAGCGTGCTGCCCCAGGGTTAGTTAATACTTGTTACTTGTACCCTTTATTCTTGCAACATGCCACCTTCAAAGGGAAAAAAACTGATCACTCCCACACCTTTCTTCCCAAACTAGCGTAAGTTCAGTCCCCAAGGCCAGAGCTTTGTGGCCGCCTATCCTGTGGCCTTGAGCACTGTCCCCCCTCCCACAGACACATGATTAAACAGTCAGTGACACCCCTTCCCTGTGGCCAGTACTTGCCACAACGCCGAGTGCAGGACAGCAAGCAGTCCTCCCCAGAGAACCACTCTGAAGCTGTTTCTCACCGTCCAACTCTGCCTCAGCCATCAGGTCGGTGGAGGCCAGGCAAAGCTCAGTGGTCAGCCCAAGGACCACGTAATAGTCCACCAGAAGGCTGGGGATTTAGCTCAGTGGTCCTAGCATCTGCCTTGCAAACACAAGGTTCCAAGTTTGATCCCTGGTAACCACATACCACAGTGCTGGACGTGGTGACTAATGCCCATCAGCAATCCACCACACACCAGCGTGGTGGCTCACTCCTGTAATCCCAGCCCTTGGGAGACAGAGGCAGGAGGATTGCTGTGAGTTCAAGGCTTGCCTGGGCTACACAGTGAGCTGAGGGCTAGCCTGAACTACAAAGCGAGACCCTGTCTCAGAAAAAAATAAAAAAAGTCCACCACGGCTCCTGTCCTAGAAGTCAGAGATGCATCCATGGCTTGCCAAGGGGTGTAAATTCCCAACAATGGCCACCATGTTGGTAAGAAAAGGAACCCCTTCAGAAAGGGACCCCATGTCTCTTTATCCCTCAAACATCAATGCAATCCAATTAATCCAGCATTAGCAGACCTGTCAAACTTGTGAAGCCAATCCTAACAAGGTGCAGACAAACAGACTCCCGCCCTGCTCAGACTCACAGGACCCGCACAGATCATGAGTGATGCAATGTGTCAAGGCTGCACATGGCCGGATGCATTTGGAGCAGCCCCGACTGGGAGTGCTGATCAGTACCTTACTAGACCACTTGGTAGCTTCCCGGTGCAAGGACTGAGCCGCGGCCAGAATGGGCTGGTTGACCGGCTGATTGGATGGCATTAACAGCAGCTCAGGTTCGTAATCGTCTTCCATGTCAGAGGGGACAGGGAACCCAACAGCATCAGCCGCATCTGCCTCAGCTACAACGCCTATACCTACCTCAGCGGCTGGGATGCCCGGCTTTGTCGATGGCAGGAAGGATGAGAAACGGATAGTGTTAGTATGAGCAGTAGGACTTGGGAAATGGAGCTTCCGTTGTTTTAGTGACCAAAGCTTGCCTGCTTGGGAAAAGAACGTGGTGCACTCTCCGGGAGCCAAATGAACCAAGGTCCGCAGAGGGGAACGCAGACTAGCACCACTCAGCCCAAGCCACCCTGTGACAAAGGAAACAAAGGCACTGCTCCACTAGCAAAGAGTGTCTGGGGAAATATTCACATCAAGAAAACAAGTGGCATTCATCTTGATACAGTTAATTCCAAAATTAAACTTGACAAGCATAATTCTCATTTTAAAACATTTTTGAGGAGTCAAAACAAGCAAATAGTAGTTGATTACCAGTAAAGAAGTCCAGAGGGGGAAAAGGAAGGCATCCACAGAAGTTGCTTTGAATAGAACAAAGTGAATACCCAGCTGGATCGTATACACGATCACTTCTTACATTGTCCTGGGCCACAGGAAGGGACAAGTCAGCTCTACAGCTGCCAAACACAAATTATTTCCTCCAAGAATTAAAATGAAATGGAAAATACCTGATACCAAGGCATCAAAACGGGATATGGAAAGCAACATACAGGAAACCAGGAGAGAAGCAGGAAACAGACACAGTGGCAGATGAAGAGGACTTAGCAGGTGCCCCACAACCAGCCAGTCATAAGGAACCTCAAGAAGACCGCTTGTCTACCCTCCCGTCACAGGGAAAGCCGCACATCAGACCAGCTCTCACTGCCCTCAGAGTTTCCACACTGTCTTATTGTACCCACTGCTTGTACCAACCCAAAAGCTTATCCTTGAGTACACCTTAAATCTTTCTTCTATTGCAAAATCAGTTCTCTCTCAACCCAAGCAGCTTATCTAGTTCACAGACTGGAGAATGTATAGACCTGGTAGGTGACAGAGGGTAAGCTCAGAGGTGCCCACACTGGGTGCTCAGGAGAACAAGAATCATGAGGGTAAGAACATGAATTTAGTATCACAGCTGAAGATAGAAGCCAGAGAAGGAGATACAGAGATCAGATGCTGAAAACAGCTAGAATGCAAACACAATAAAAGGAGTGGCCTCAGTGAATCCAAATCACTGACATGAAGAATGATGAACGTAGTTTCCTTGCACCAAACATCGGTAACCAAGAGGGAATAGGAGTCCACATGAAACTCTGAGGTTGCTATCACCCGGAAAGTCTTCCCACACATAACCCTTGTCTCCTAATGACAGTGAAGCTGGGGTAGCCAGGGCTTAGCAAGGGTTTCGAGTACCATCTAAATCCTTTCACCCAAACCTTTGCTCAACCAAAACTTACCCCCAGTCCTAGGGAAGAGGTGATTGCTGCTAGGATGCAGAGTGACAGGGCATACAAAGACAGATAGGTTAACAGCTGACAGATGCAAACACATATTCCTTCTCCCACCCCTATACACACTGTTCAGGTAGCTCCTGAAATCACATGACTCCAACTCAACACTTCCCTGATTCTCTAAACTCAGCTGAGGACTTTTGGCTAACAAATGGCAGAATGGGGAAAATCTGTAGGCCAATACTGTTGCTCCTTTTAAGCTTTATCTTTATAATACATTTTGGCTCTACTGCACAATATATCTGGGTTTACTGTAATGAAATTTAAATTTCCCTTGAGTAAAAGCAATCATCATTGTCAACTCCACTTTCACACATGTCCCGTACGCAAAGGAACTCTGCCGCATGGTCCCAGGGTATGTATGTCCCAGTTGAAGAGATACTATTATAAATAATTCCACAGCTCAGGTCCAGTCCAGCACCAGGAACATCTCCATCCCTGCATAAAACCTGGGCTCACAGGTAACATTTTGCAAAAACCAAGGTAAGTGGGCCACAGATGTACCTTAGTGGCACCAGCCTACCTGGTGAGAAGTCCTGAGTTTGATTCCCAATTATTACAAAAAAATAAAACAAGCAAACAAAACCCCACAAACCAAAGTCAAAAGCAGAAATTTTTAAAAAGGAAAGCAAGGTCACCTTCCCACCATTAGAAAAAACAAATTCAAGACCAGCTGCAGGTGCAAACAGTTCCTAGGAAGCTACATTCAATACAAGAGATTAAAGACACTCTGGATATGAAAAGAAGAAAGGTAAATAGAAAGATAGGAACAAAGAGCTAATTGCACTAGAAACAAGTTAGAACTAAATGAGGACTACATTTCACTTCAAGGTTAGCAACAGTTAGCTCTTACCTAGAAAAGCTACTACTTGCATTTCATCATTTAGGGACATATAGGCAAAAGGTATTCATGGGGCATGACTGCTACAGCATCCAAATTTCCACATAACACATTAATATTTATACTTTCTGATTTGCTGAGTTAGTTAGCCTAGACCTATCTTTAATTGAGACACAGGATGATTCTGAGAAAGGGCAAAGCATACGGCTCCTGAGACACCAATCTACCTGCGTCAAGTGAAACATACAAGGAAACGCCAACATTTCATCTAGCTGTAGCCAAGTCCACAAAAGAGCTTTCACATAGTGGTGACCATTAGCAAGAGAACATCTAGAAACATCCAGTAAGCCAGGCACAGTGGCACATGCCCGCGACTCCTCAAATCACAGGTATCCCAGCTTCTACTTCTGCTGCAAGGACAAACTACACAGCACAAGGAATGTCTCACCAACCCACAGGTGAGAGGGAGAGCATGGTACAGGTAACACAGGAGCTAAAGCAGAGAGAGGGTGACTCCAGACAGAATCTTCTTTCTGGGTTAGGCATGGTTTGTTATCTTTCCTGAGAAGATGTCTTTTCTCGAAAAGAAGAGCCTCATGACCTACCTTGCTGGACCATTTGCGAGCTTCATCATGGAGCTGCCTGGCAGCCATCATCATTGGCTGGTTAATCACCTCCCCGGCTTTCTGCTCAGGGAACTCTTCATCCTTCTCCTCCGGAGGGGGAGGCCTGGGTGGAGGGACCTCACCCTCAGGCAGAGGTGGTTTGGGAGGAGCGAGCTCATCTGTTAGCTGAGAACGAATAAGCAGGTTGTGAGGAAAGCCTTACAAACTCCCTCCTAGAATTCTTTCCTCTAAAAAGAATTTCTAGAAGAGCCGCCCACATCGATAACATATAAGGCCACCCACACTGAGCCCCAAGCACCATCTGCTGCAATCTCCACAGAAATCTATTTTTCTTCTACACAAAGAGCCAGCAGTGCTGTGTTGGCCATATCCAGGGAGCACACACAGCATTATAAAATCAAGGATTCCCAATGACAATACCCCCAAAAGATGCAAATTCTGGTTTGGGTTCTACCGGAGGGCAGCCAAAAGGCAAACAACTTCTCCATTATGCCTCAGGTTCCTCATCTGTCAAATGATCTCTAAAATCCTGCTTCTATTGATTACATAAGAATCCATCCCTCTGGCCCTAACTGCCCACTGACCCCATATGGGAAGGAAAAAAGAATTCCAATCATTGGAGACTGAGGAAGCACCTCATTATGTGCCCAGTGATCCAATTTTGTCCTTGACCAACTTAACATCTTTTATTAACATTATATGAGAATATAAATCAAGTTATTGCCTTGATAAGTTACTCCTTATATCAAGGCATTTCTAATACTGTTAGCTGGAGAAAATACCTAACCTAATTGCTATTTCTGTTTATAGGCTTTGTACTGCAAGGTGTTGCCCAGCTAAGCTTCTAAGTCATGGGAAAAAAACCATGGTATCTTTGGTGGGTAAAGGGATCAAAATATTTTAAATAATATTTGAGTACATATACAATTTTAGAAAATTTATTCTTTTTGTTACTAGAAAGGATAAAACAAAGAAAATTCCTATGCAAGATTCTGGCCACCTCAGCTTTACCATTAAAAACTGGGCACACATACAAAGTCCTTACCAGAGGCCATGCAGACTACTTTACCACGGCTTAGACCCATCACGAAGCTTATCCACACTGACCAAACCCACTCCTGCACTCCGCACACCCCTCCCAGCAGACCACTCCCACATAACCTCCAACCTCTACATGAGCACTTGGGAGTGACTGCACCGAATTCAGGGAGGAAAATCAAAGATCTGCCTCCAGCTAGACTTCAGGCCACCTGGTTGTTTAAGCACTAACGTACAGCCCAACTCTTTCGACTACAGCCTCAACACCTCGCACTCAATTCTCCCCATCTCTCCGCAGTTACTTACTCGGAGCTGTTCAAGGTCCGGTGGAGGAGGCGGGAAGTCCGGTTCCTGAGGTTGGAAGGCTTCTCTGACCTTGGCCACGGCTCCTAGGATCCGATATCCTGAGTCCAGGAAGCTCTTTTGCAGGCCTAAAGACAAGACACTCTCACTTTCAGCTGGGCAGGTCAATGCCCCGAAGGACTGTCTACCCAGCAGACGAACTAGTTTCCACAGACAAAAGCTGGATGTGAAGCTGCCAGTACACACGACAGGCAGTGACTGGGGAGAGGAAACGAGGGCAAGTCAGATGCCCTCCAGCTTGCAAAGAGCAGGCGGGGTCACAGACAGGCTGCTGCTGTGGTATTCGGGGTACCTTCTGGCTTCCTGGCGTGGACACTGACCTCTCCCATCACCTCTCATAATGAGGCAGATAAGTCTGAGCCCAGGAGGCGGAGGCGTCAGTGTCAGGTCGGGCATAGGCTCCCCTTTCTGCTATTCCTTTGCTCTACTCAGCATTCAGCAGGTTAACCCTTAACGCTGTGTCCAGTCACAGGGAATTCAGGAATCAGATACTCCACGTCAGAAACCCCAGTTAGGAACCAAGCATGTTTCGGTGATGGCAAATGATTAGAAACTCTGCCTGGGCTAGAGATGAATAAGACAGGCCTGCCTTTCCACTCTCTCACCGACTTCTATTTGTAGACAAGAGTAGAAATACTGGGTTTCAAAACAGGAAAGAACTAAGATGATTCTAACCAAAGTACTGGCTCCATTTCAGTGGTACTGAAAGTGTGTTTACAATCCAGCTGAAAAAAACTGGGTATTTTTAGTGTGGAGATCAATGAGACCTAGAGCTAAGAAGCTCCCCAACTTACCAGAAATGAACTATGCTTTATAAAGAAAAGCATATAGAGAGAGAAGCCATGTGGAAAAAGCAAAAGAGAAGTTAGAAAATCATCAGTCTACATAAGCTAAATGATTTATAAACTAGTTATCATGAACCTTTAGAGAAATTTCTAAAATGATGACCAAAAGGCTTAGGAACTATTTTCTCAAACACCATTAAAAAAAGCACAGAGAAATTGATCCGGAAATCAGTAAGCCTGCAAAGCTCTAGATGTGGACATAAAAAGATTAAGCCAGCACTCTCCAATTACATGTCTATAGTTTTCGCTGCTGGACCTTGTGTGCAGTGGCTGTAAGGTACGTGTTCTCTCACGACCTTTCCTCAGGTAGCCTCTCGGCTGAGGTAAACCATGTCATGCGCTGTTGCTTACCAGGGTCAGAAATGTTTCCGGCCACAGCCTTTGCATCCATCACCATTGGGGAGATCGTCTTGCTTAATTCATCAGAGGCAGCTTTCACAGCCTCACGGAACTTCGGATCTTCAGAGTTCTCCACTTCCCTCTTAGCAACCAGCAGGATCCGGTTGGTCCGACGAGCAATGCTGGTTGCCCCAGCAACCAGCATCTGAGGCTGAATGTTGGCCATGGCTACCTTACACTTGTCCAGGTCTTTTTTAATTGCTTCTTCAGAAGCATCCAACAGGGACTTGGTATCGATGGCTTCGTCCACCAGTCCTGTCAGAAAGAAAAATAATTGAGTTTAGTTTCTACTTTAGAAGAACAGAGACTCCAAAAAACTATTATCTATTCATTTCTCATGAGAAAGTACGACATTCAGAATTTTCTCCTTGCTTGAAGCTCCGCTGACATAGTAGCTTCCAGGTAATACTATAGTGATGGGGGAAAGATAATTGAAGACACAGCGGAGCGCAGGTCCTATGGATTTCACAGCATTTCTACCAACCGAGGTCACTGGTCTTCTTGTATCCACCACAGACAGCCAGACAGGCAAAGACATCGGGAGGATACAAGGACTGTGCTGGAAACCTTCACCACATCACCACCGCATTACCGGGGAGTAACATTTTCTCCTCGCCTACTCTCCTATCTCACTGCCCAGCCATCTGTTGCTTGTTGGCAGCTTGCAGTGCCCAAGGTGAGCCACACGGAAGATTGCAATAACCCTACCAGCCTGTTTCTTATTTCTGTTACCTCTCTTCAGACACCTCAGGAGCTCCACTTTCATCCCTGGCTGCTATAGACCCCTGTCACACAGCAGGTTCTGCAGGGACAGTGAAGAGCCTACACTCATCTCTTCTCTTTTCTGCTATCCTTCCCGACACAGAGAAAGAGGGTTGAGAAGTGCGCTACTTCGATCACACAGACACAGGTTTGTTGGTGGTTGGCTTCTCCTTTTAAAAAAAAAAAAACTACGCAGTTGATAAGTTGGAGGAAGCTCTGAGACAAGTTGTGTTAAATGGTAGCTATTGTGGTTCCTTGAAATGTGAACCTACTGAAAATGACAGGGACACTCACTGTGTCCACAAACACCGCCTCCCAGCCTGAAACCAAACTCTAGCCCAGACCGGGCAAAGACACTATTCAGAGAGAAGATAGAGCTGCAACAATAAACATCACACCGAGAGGGCGGCATCGAAATAAAAGAAACTCAGTCTGTCTTTGGACAAAGTCGTGAGGCTTGAATGAGGAGCCGCCGCTGCTCAGCAGCCTTCAGGGGAGCCAGGTACACTGTTGAGCACATGACCGTCTCTTTATCCAGTTACCGCTGAGTAACCTAACCAATGCTGCTTGGGTTTCTCAGGACACATTCCTCACGGATCAGACAACAAGAACTTTGGACCGAACTCTACCTGTCATTTTTTCAACATTATCAATCCACTGGTTCTTCATGGTTTCAAAATGTTCATAAGCGGCTTGATTCCCGGGGTTCCTAAGCAGGATGCGAGCAGCCGAAACCACCTGACAATGATAAAATAACCTTTAAACACCCGAGTACCTTCACAATGAGAATACAAACCTGCAGCAACGCTTTCTCCTCTCTACCTATAGATGGCACCAGAAAGCCAAAAATCCAAAGGTCTCTTCAGGCTGAACACATTAGGTTTGGTGTCAAATAGCTCGGAGTCCCACAAAGGTTTTACAATCAGTGACCTGATTTTGTTCCTCCTTGGTGGTGCTGGGGATCAAATCCTGGACCTTGTGAACATTAGGCAAATGCTCTATCATGGAATTACATGATTGATTGGAGGGGTATTAAACTCAGGGCCCTCCCACTAAAGCTACATCATCGCCAGCCCTATCTATCTACCTACCTGCCTACCTATCCATCTAACAAGGTCTCATTAAATTGTATGGACTGGGCACAACCTTAGAATCTTCCTGCTTCGGCCTCCCAGAGTGCTGGATTACAGGGATGCATGTGCCACCTAACCCAGACTGGCCTGATTTTAGGAAGGTAAGAAAGTATCAACATAAATAAGTGTTTATTTGGTATTTCAGAAGACTATTCAACTTTTCAACTGACATCAACTCTACTATTGTAAAAGCCATTAAGAGTTAAAAATTTGTGTAGTGGAGCATGCCTATAATCCCAGCACTCAGAGAATAAGTCAACACAGACTGGGCCCAGCTTGAGCAATTTAGCAAGACTCTGTCTCAAAATAACAAAGGCCAGAGATCTCATTTACTGCAAATAGCCAGGTTTGATCCCCAGTACCACCAAAAAAAGAAAGTAAAAAGTTACTCAAGCCTGATTATAATATGTATTAACTACCTGTCTACACACTATCTTTTGTATTCCTACTACAACTCTGTGTGAGAGAGAGAAGACAGGTAACAACTCCACTTTGCAAACACAAAAGCCAAGATATAGAAAATATGACTGCTGAAGAGGTCCTAGGTAGTCAGGGGCAGTAAAAATAACATCTACTGTCTCCTGTCATATACTGGCTATGCATATATTCTTGCTCCTCAAAACAATCCATTAGCAATGAATTAGCTCCATTTTACAGATGAGACACTAAGCCTCAAGTTCACAGAGGAGTTAGTGTGATAGCACATACTTAGAACCCCAGCACTCTGGAAGGCTGAGGCAAGAGGATCTCAGGTTTAAGCCCAACCTAGGCAACTCAGTGGAAGCCTGTCTCAAAAAAGGAAAACTGGGCTAGGGATGTAGCTCACTACGAAGATGTTGATTTCCGTCCCCAGTACTGGGAGAAAAAGTAGTTTACTGAGTATTCAAGTCCAGATCTGTCTCGAAAGTCCTAGTCTTTTCCAAAATTAACATCTTAAGCTTAGTTATGTTTGTTTTTTTGTTTTTTTTCCTTAGGAACTTCAATTTTATACTGAAATTTCTATGTTTCATGTTCTGTGTTTTACCCCAATTTTTGTCTGTCTATTTGTGACAGTGCTGCACCATGTAGCCCAGCCTTGGTCTTGAATGCTGGTGATCCTCCTGCTTCAGCCTCCCAAGTGCTGAGATTACATATGTGTGCCACCACACACATCTTTTAAAACTTTTAAACAAAGTTCATGTTTAAATTGTTTTTTTAAATTGGATGAGTGTGACCTACGAAGAGCATCTGATTTGGGATGGGATATACCCGGGGGTTAAAATATTTGCCTAGCTTGAACAAAGCTGTTGGCTTGATCCTCAGCAAGAGACAGAGACAGAATGAGACAGAGAGAGAAAACCTACTTTGTTAACATGCCACACTGGCAAGAGCTAAACATGTAATGAGACTAATTGTTTCCCGTCTCTTCCAAGTTTCCATGAAAGCAAATATCACAGACTCAGATAGCTTACCAGAATACCCAAAATACTGTAAGTACTTAATAAATAGTTATTGAATAAATGAATGAAAAATAATGGGATTTTTCTATAATCTGAATAGAAGAAAATTGCACAAATACATTACACGATGATGGACTGATACTTGTAAGAAAAACCTACCACCTGTTAGAATTTTAACTCCTTCCAACTGTGTTCTTTTGTACTCAATCTTCTTTTGCTCCCAAACTTACTACCTATGCTTCGCTATATAATCAAGTATGTGTCTTATTTCTATAATTACATAGAAAAAGAAAATAAGCTGGTTCTTAATCCCCTCAAAGAGATGCTGGAGAAAGATATAAACTCTGAAATATAAACAAAATAACCTCTCAAGGTTATCCAAATATTCTTCTAATTATATATGTGTGTTGGAGAGGAAGCCTGCTTTACTAGTTTTTCTACTTTTAGAATCAATATATGCCCACTGTAAGAAAAAAAAAAGCAAACAATACAAAACAAAATATATAGTTAAAAGTCCTTTATAATCATGTATAATCATAATCCTAGAAATCACTCACCTTAACAGTATGGCTATATATGTTTTTTAAAAATAAGACTTACAGAAAATTCAAAGTGTACAGGAAGGTGCTTTCCTGAGCACTGTGGTGGATGCTGAGGGGAAGAATGAGCGGGGCAGGGCTCACCTGGGGCGTGAGCTCTCGGGCCGTCTTCACCGACGCCTGGATGCCTTCCACTGTGGACTTATTAGCAGTTCCCACCGCAGCCGCCTTCTCTGCCGTGGCCCCAAGCCTGCCTGAATGGTTCTCAAAGTTTGCTGCCCTCTCATCAAACACCTTGAGGAAAAACCAGAGGTAAGAAAATTTACTTCAATAAAATGGGCCAAGCAGCCTAAAGAAGCCTCTCTAAGCAGACACCAGCAACTACTCAAAGACTTCAGAGATGACATCACACCCTCTTGGGAAAATAACCGTCTAAGGCCAAATCTTGACCTTGATATATTTCTTCAGTAGTTTAGCCTAAGAATCACAAATGTACACACAGGCACACGAGGCAGCTTTAACTGAGTTTCAGGCAGCTTTACTTACCAGGGGCAAGCAAGACATGCAGCAGTAGATGCGCTGTGAAGGGAGTTTACAGAGTCCACACCCTGAATACCCCACTCCCAGAAGGCTCGGCCTCCAGTATGAAGACAGACCCCCTCCAGACTCCACTGCAAAGAGCCTGCACAATTCAAGCCAGAACATCCACCAAGTCCTCACCTGAACTCCAGCCTCTAGAACACTAGCCCTCAAGTATCTCCTTACCATTAATATTGTAAAAACCCTGCCCTTGACCTTCATGGGAAAAACAGAGTCGGGTTCACACTCGGCCCAAGTCAAGGGCAAGGTGGGTAACTGCCATTAATCCCCAATACAAACCATCTACTTGTTCATTCAGCTCTCAAATTTTAAAAAGTTAACTTTCCCTCCAACATGCAAGCTTGTACATCATAAAGAAGACCACTTAACTTACTCGAAATGACAAAGCCTTTCCCATCATTTGTTTGAACAATATCAGAACTGATATCCAAAAGGCAGAGTAGCTAAGGGCACTGGGTCAGTCTTCCTCAGAGTCTGCCTGCTAGTTCTGACCCAAGGCAGACAGTCTTTAAAGGCTCTTGGTCCGACAGCAGGCTCCCATCTCCTTGCCAGTGTTCTGAGTCTATCCTGCCAAGCCTCTTTCCCATTATGGCCTCTTCTTTGGAGTCAGCTTCCTGAGTTCCTGGTAAGAACCTCTGCCTACAATCCCAAATCCTCTAGTTCCTTCTCCTGGCTTCAGTCTGTTTCTCACCCCAGCTGTTCTCCCACACTCTACCTTTGCCTACTTTCCTTGCCACCTTGATTCCAACCCATGTCTGCTGCTCCATGATTTAATTGATTGCTTAGCTGTTTGTCTTGGCACTCTGGGGAAGGGAACATAACCAGAACTTTTGTATTAAGTTTCAGTTTTTTGTGAGTTTATGGCACACGGCGAAATAATTAATAATCAGGCAGAAATGAGACTTAGAGAAAACTGAGCTTGGGTTTGATTTATATTATTTTGGGTGGCAAGGACTCCAGACCCCAGCCTACCACACCTTTTATTATCTATATTTTAAAATACTTGGAAAGGCAGGTGCACACTAACAATAGTTTTAGGGAAGTTATGTAGATGAGGATTTTGCGGGGCAAGGCAGATGTTAGCAATAGTTTTTGAGAAGTGAGAGATTTGGTGTAGTTTTGTTTTGAAGCATCACAGCATGTGGGACCATTGAGTTTTTGTTGTTATTAGAGATGAAGACAAAAGTTAAGTTTAAAGTTTGTTTGGAGGCAGGAAGGCCTGGTCAATTTTGACCTTGCAGTTTTCAAACAAAGTGGTTTCCAATAGCACTCAACTAAAATTAGGTAACCACCTTTACCACAAGGCCAACTCTGGGGTAGGTGCTGAAGACACAAAGACAAAGACACGATTGCTCCACCTCAAGGAGCTCACAGCCTGGGAGATGGCAGAGTATAAAGAGGTATTTACAACAAAGTGCTACGGTTTGAATCTAGATGTCCCCCAAAGCCTCAGGAGGTCCGAGGTTGCTGAATCTAGTGTGTGAGATGCTGGGATGAAGGGCGTGCGCTTACTAAATCAGTCCACCGACTGGTTTGGCACCAGCCTAATCCCAGGACCCTGGACACAATACGAGGGACAGAAGGAGGCTTGTCTTCTCCCCTTTTGCTTTTGTCACCATGTGGGCACCATGAACTGTTCTCCTCTGAACCCTTTCCCTCTTACCTTCGGGTACTGGGTATTGTGTCTCAGTAAAGAGAGAAAAGTAGTAAGATGCATGATGTGCAATGTGCAGTAACAGAGCCGAACACTGACAGTATGGGATAAAAAGGAAGGTACTGAACCTGCCTGGGAAGGAAAGGATAACAGCATAAAGAATAACGAGGATTAGGAAGAAAAGAAGAATGAGAAGATAAGTAGGCAGAGAACAGAATGACGCAGGAGGATCCCAAGTTTGAGCCTAGCTTGGGGAACTTAGCAACCTGACAAAAACCTGTCTCAGAAATAAATAAGCAAATAAATAAATAATGAATGAATGAATCAGGTTGGGGGTATAGCTCAAGGTAAAGGCTTTGGGGTCAATCCCCAGTACTGGGGGAGGGGGTTAATAATTACAGCTCTGGAAGTATCAATGGAAAGAACTCAAGAAATACTTATGAGATCAAATTAACATGCCTGAGTTACTTATCGGTGTGGAAAGATGAGCACAAGAGTCTATGCTGACACACAGATTTCCAAGACAAAACAGGAGCCAATCGTCACAGACAGAAGCACCTCTCAAGCATCCAGGTGGAAAGGACCAGCACATAGTTGGACCTATTGAGCTAAAGCTCACAGAAGACAAGAATAAAAAAGTAGCAAATCATCCCAGCCTCAAGGGCCAAGAGCTGGAAAATAAATAAATAAATAACACACACCTTCACCGCTAATTCCACATTCCTTTCCTTGGCTGCCACATCCTACAGGCTGGAAAACTAAATGCATCCTCCCCTGATTTCTTCCACAGCTCAGGTAGCTACCTAAGAGAGTACTAGTCCATGAAACATAGTGAAACTCTCCTTGAAGATGTCCAGAAGAGCCTTTCCTTTTTCTTCTGTCAGCACCAATGATGTTTCAAGTGCTGTTCTAGGACCTGGAAATGGAGCGACAGAAGTTTCTGCCCACGTGCAGCTCTCGTGCTGTGACGGACACTGACAAGCAAATAGCAAGGTGCATATGTCAGGTGTTGACAAGTGCTAAGGAGAAAAGTCGGCTATGGGAACGAAGTCAGTGTAGAGGAGCATGAGGCGGAAGACTGAGGACCACACGAGGCCAGGGAAGTAGACGGGCTCAGCTCAGGGAAGGGCCGAAGCCTCTTACTGACCACACCAGCTTACGAGAGTCAAACACGCTCGCCTTTTCCAACTCTGCTTCCAGTCATTCTGTGCTAAACAGCCACAGTGGGGACATTTACATCACAGAAAAACATCAGCATTATGGACCAGGGGCTTTGTGTGTTCTCCAGGAGGGCTGATTACCAGCTCACCACTGTGAAGCCTGGCTTCACTCTGGGCCAGGGAGGGCTCAGTGCAAATGTGGACTGTCCCAACTGTGCCGTGAACCCAGTGCCAGACTAAGAATTGATAAAAATCAAAACAAATCAAAAAAACTATTGTGAGTACCCCATCCTTCATTTATTCCTGTTTTGAACATAATGCTGGGACAGCAAAAGCCAACTTGTACCATTAGGAAAAAAACTAAGAAAATCACAGAGATGTCTTTTAGCTTCTGAACCAACAGCAGAGCTATGTACTTCCATATTTCTTTAACGTGGCAGAAATAAGCTCCATTTGCTTTCATCTCTGATAAGCTCCTAGGGCTTACAACTAAAGACTTTCACAACCAATATATCTTGTGGACTAGAAGACCCTCCCCCCTTCTATTCTTCCACCTTTTATCCATCATTTCCCAACTGCTGCTGCTGATGTAAACTGTAACCACATTTCACCTTTATAATGTAGGTAAGAGGCTGGTCAAAGAAGGCAGCAAGACCTCAGATACCTACCTCTTCCCTATTGGGAGCATCAGGAGGGGCCGTCGCTGCCACTGCCAATAGCTTGATGGGCGTTGTGGTATCACTGAAGACATCTGATACCTCCTGAGTCATAGCTTCCTGCATCTGAGCTTTCAGGTCCTTCAAAATAATGGTCACAAATAAAAACTCCCAGCAATATCTCCAAAGGGTACCTGCTCACTGACACGTTCATTCATTCAGTTTTACTCAGTCCATATTTTGGGGGTGGCAGAACACTGAGCTAGCACAGGACTACATTTTGAATCCTGTCTTCTAGATGTCTAGTGTCTAAAAGCACAGGTAAGACATGTCCCTTGAGATCATTCTACCCAGCTGAGGGAATTTACTTCCTTTCGTGGGCCTTCAATAAAATGACACTGGGAATCACAGGGCTGACCCAAAGACAGCGCTGCCTTAGGGCTCCTCACTATTTCCAATGCTGGAGAGGCCTGCCGGTGCCCGTGATAACCCACGGGTGCAGTATCATTTCTCAGCAAACTCTTATGTTAGGAAAGAAATCAAGAGTGGCAATGAAGTTGTGAGATACATCCAATATCCAGCGTAAGCACTGATTTCTTCACAGGGGCCTATAAAAAAGGATTCTTAGAAGTTCTTTTTTCAGAGCTATATCACTTAGTCCAAATTAAGTTTCCTGAATTTATGCAAAGAAATCTCCACCCCTTCATTGTTTCTCAAGGTACGTAACACACTGGTATAAACACCTGAGATGACTGTAGGTGTTACACAGACAAATGATTTTAGTAAGAGCATTTTTTATTTTTTGAGACAAGGTCTCGCTTTTGTAGTTCAGGCTGGCCCTAAACTCACTAAGTAGCCTAGGCCAGCCTCGAACTCACAGCAACCCTCCTGCCTTTGCCTGAGTGCTGGGATTACAGGCATCAGACAGCACGCCAAGCATTGTGGTGTGTGTACTGACTGCTGATGGGTGTGAGTCAGGCATTGTGATATGTGATCACCGGGATCAAACTCAGGACCTTGTACTTGTGCTTGCCTGAACCAATGAACAGAACCAGAGCTAAATCCCCAGCCCCTATTTTTATATATATTAGAAAAAAACACACATAGCTCATTAAAACCATGATTTGGGGGTTATCACTAAATTTTCTTTTAAATACTTAAGTTTCTATTTCAAGAAAAATACTGGGTAAGTAAAAACACAAGTGAAACACAGAGAGAATATCATAAAAGAGCTCTTGATGGCGTGAAATCTGAAAGACACCACTTCAGTTGCTGCTATGCACTGGAAAGCTTTTTCTTAATAAGTTCTGCATTTCCAGCCAGGCATGGGGGCTCAGGCCTGTAATCCTAGCACTCGGGAGGCAGAGGCAGAGGACTGCACTGGGTTCAAGGACAGCTTGAACTACATAGTAAGACTCTGTCTCAAAAGAAAAAAAAAAGTTTTGCATTTCCTCACACTCTTGATCACAATCTTTTTATTTTCCTAAAGCCCAAGAAATTATATACGTTTAAATATTCTGCCTTCTATCTGTTATTTCACCATAATGATAGGCATACAAATTCTAATGCCAAGGGCTCCCGTGTCCCACCTTTAAGGAGTCTTGGAGCTGCGATGCCAGTGCTCTCGCCTGAGGACTCTCCCCTTCCCCTCGGGCAGCCAGATCAGCCAGCTGAGCTGTGAGCTGGTCCACGCGGTCACACTTGGCAAGAAGATCTTGGCGATAAGGTCCCATCATGACATTGGCCAGACGATGTCCTTCAGCCACAAGCCCCCGGATGGCAGCCTGACCTACACCAAGAAGACAGCACTACATCTCACATAAACCCGGAGGAGACAACGTCAAGGCCCTTCTAGTAGCTTTTTTAAAACATTTAGTAGGGAGGTAGGATTCCCTGGGAAAAGAAAACACTTCAAAAATACAAAAAAAAGTTTAGCTAAGACTAGATAAACTCTACCTTGTTACTACTGTTTTGTCTGGTGCATGTTAGGCAAGCATGCTCCACTGAGCCGCTCCCAGCCTCTACAGCTCACCAGGCCGGCCGGCCTGCCTGCCTGCCTTCCTTCCTTCGTGTGTGCCCAGGGTCTTGTAACAACTTCAGAAGTGGCCCCTGCCCCCACCACCAAACTAGTATTCAGTTTTCTTTAATGGGTTATTTTCCCATTTTACCAAGTATCGTTTAAAAAGGGCTATAGGACTGGGGGTGTCACTCGTTGGCAGAGTGCTTGCTGGGGCCCCTGGATTTGATCCTCAGCACTGCAGAAAATATTAACAAAGAAAACATAATTTAGTCGCGTGTGGTAGCCTACACTGAGGACTGAGGTAGGGGAGCTGAGGCAGCGCTCCCTGGGTTTGATCCCTCGGGGTGAGGAAGAGGAGGAAGAAGTCTCCAACTTGCGACTCTCCTGCCTCGGCTTCCCAACTAGCCAGGATTATAGGCACATACCACCACCCCTGGCTAAAATTTTAGGTTTATTTTTCTGGCTGATAAAATAGCCCTCACAACTGAAATAATATGAAAATAGCCTCTGCTATTTTAAAAATTATATTTAACTAGGTCCTTGCCAAAGACTGTGAAAACACCAATACAAGAGAACAGAAGGATACTAGGACTGGCAACAATTAGCTCAGAGCTTCAATTCTGACATGAGCATCTTTCTATTTGTGCATAGCAAAAACATTTCCTCTTATTTTTTGACCAAATCACAAGTATTTTCATGGGCTACATTAGGAACATGGGTCACACTGCAAAGTGACTGGTTTGCCGGTGGCTGAGGAGCCTTAAACGCCTTTTTGCAGATGCTGCAGCAGCCCTAGGAGCAGCGAGCTCGTCTACACCAAGACCAGCCTAATGAGGCTAATGCACCGATCCTCACCGACACCCCGGTCATCCACTGTGGGGTTATCAATCCACCGCTGTGCCTGCTCGATCTTGCCCTCCAGGTGGACAGCTGCCTTGGCAGGTCTGCTGTTGGCCACAGCCCTGTTGGTTTTGGTTTGCAGGTTCTGTAGGGCCGTGGCCACCTGTTTGGCCAATGCTCGGGCCTCTGGAGAATCTCCTTTCCCCCTGCAGAGAGAAAACAGCCATCTTGTCACACATGGACACTACTTACGTTGAAAGAACTAAACTGCTAATGGCAAATCCTAAGGAGATGACAGACTGCTAATGATCATTATCAACCTGGTAAGAAAGGAGTGGTTTATTTATTTGATTATTTAATAAGAAATTAATTACTTAAATTCAGATTGCTTCGTTCCACTTGGGACATGAAATATGAGCTTGAGTCAGTCCAGGTAAGTGGACATGAGCACGTGGTCAACTGGTTACTCGCACTCAGCCTCCAACTCAAAAACATAAGTCCCCTCTGAAATAGGTGTGCCTGGTAGTTGTGAGAGCAGAACTACATAAGTACTATTTTTTGAGTCCTAATTTTGCCAGGTACTGTTACAAACACCTTATTTAATCCTCCCAAACCCTAAGAGGTGTCTGTATTATCTTTTCTTAACACAGAAACAAGAAAGACAATTATTTCACGAACCCCAATAACTGTCTCCAAAACAATATTCCGAAGATCTAGATTCTAACTATTAAGAATGTACAAAGAATCTGACTAACTTTATATCTCGAGTCCACTCAATCATCGAAAGTAACCTTCTGACTGACCTTGCCTCATTACTCTGTAAAAATAAAAATATTAACCCATCTGCCAGAGTGACTAATTTAGATACTCTCTCAACAGCTACTCTATGATTTTCAGTTTCTATAACATTCCCCCATTCTCAAGCGAGACAAAAGAGTTCTGGTCATAGCTTCTCCTGCTGCCAAGAGGATACATACAGCATGTTGAGAACATTCCAGCAATATATATAATGACAGCTCAAATGACCACACAAGACGGTCTCCTGTTAGCAGCAGTACCACTAGTTATCTCTTCATCATATATGATGAGTATTATGAATATTAATATGGCGAGTATATGAACATTAATATACCAATGTCAGACATTATCTTTTACAACTGAAAAAGTATACATTTTCTCACTGAAATAACTCCAGAATTTGGGTGTGACAGTGATCTCCAAATGACTGAGCCTGATAGAGAAGCTAGTAGAGCTGAGCTCTGAAGCCACAGTCCCCAGCCCAAGGATATCTATCCTGCTTCGGCCAAATGTAGTCCACGATACTGGGCAGATATTTCCCTTACTAGCTGGTACTGCAGTCTTAGTCAACAGAAGACTTCAAAGAACTCTAAAGTATCCCTTACTGGGGCCAAAAAAACCTAGGTATTCTCACATGGAAATGTGCAGGTTAAATGAAAATGAGAGTATCTGGAGATACCTTAGTGCGCTAGGAATCTTATTGCTGCTATGACCGAATACAATATATATTATGATATATATACAGATGATGTATGTATACACACACACACACACACACACACACACACACACACCTATCTTCATCATACATGCATTTAACCTATAGGAATTCAATTCTCCATGTTCCTACAGGAAAAAGAGAGAAGAGGGGAAGAGGTAAGAGAGAGAGATAGTAAAGGGCAATTCAAGGGATTAACTACATACTGTCTTCGTAAATCTGCTAATTTAGAAGTCAAAGCAGATATCTCTCCTAGGGAACGCAGAATGTCATCTCTCTCTTTAGGATCATCACACAATTCTGCTATTTTCCGAGCTTCAGTCAAAGCTCCTCGAATCTGTTCTTCTCCTTCTGGTCCACCATTTGGATCTGCAAGCCAGTTCTACACACAGAAACAAACGACACTGTGATCTACTCATCAACCACACTTCACTGACATTTATAAGTATCTCTAAAGTCATGAGCACACCAGTAATCTCTTCTGGGGGGTTCTGGGGATCCAACTCAGGACCTTGCGTTTGCGGGGCAGGTGCTAGATCTACTTAGCTAAATCTCTGGCCCCCAGTTATCATTTTTAAAGTGCTAATTCTTTCTGTTTTACTGAGGCTCTTAGATCAGGTAAGACACACTCCTTCTTTTTTTTTTTCTTTGTTTGGATGCTGCAGCTGGAACCGAGGGATTCATGTGTGATAAACATGAACCACACCACACTCCCACGGCCTCCTTTTTAATTCTGTCCATTTTCATCAGAATGAAATATATTCATGAACTTTATCACACCTTTCAGTTAATGAGGAACCTTTCTTTTTGGGGTATTGGAGATTTAACTCAGAGCCTTGCATATGCTTAAAAACACTCCATCCACTGAACACATTCCCTAACCCTTTCTATATTGCTTCATTACATTTAGAGACAAGGTCTCAACTAGTCACCCAGGCTGGCCTTGAACCTACAAACTTCCTGCCTCAGCCTCCCAAATAGCTAGGATTACAGACAGACATGTGCTAACATACCCAAAACCAGGAACATTTTTCAAGTTTTTCAAATACTTGTGTTTGTGAAATGCTTTAAAATCATTTAACATAGGGCCTGGGGATTTCACTGGGGCCAAGGATTTAGCTCAGTGGTTCCAGTTCCTGACTTGCAGGCCCAAGGTCCCAAGTTCAGTCCCTGATAACCACATACAACAATGCTGGGCATGGTAGCTCACACCTGTAATCTCAGCACTCAGGAGGCCGAGGCAAGATTACTATGAGTTCAAGGTTCATCTGGGCTACCTAGTGAGCTCAGGGCCAGCCTAAATTGCAAAGTGAGATCCTGTCTCATAAAACAAACAAACAAAATTAATTTAACATAAACTCAAAACAATTTAACCCTTTCACTCTGCTATGCCCAAATACAATTGTGACTTCTGAGATAAGGAATAGTACTGCAATCTGCATCGGGAGCTAGAATTCTCTTGGTATTCTGGGTGCTTATTTTTTACTGGTTGAAGTATTCAAAATTAAGACCTTTATTTTGAAGCAGACATGAACACCAATCTAAACTATGATGGCGGTGAGGAGTCAACTCTAACTGCAGGGAGTCAGTCAATCAGCCATCACCTGGAAACACCGCGTCTACCCACAGTAAGTGACGGGCGCGGGGTATTTATGGAACACTCTCGCTCTTCCTTCCACCCCTGACAATCAACGGCACTACCTGCGCAGCATCGATCTTCTTTGCAATGCTCTGCTTTGAGTTTGTCATGGCTTCCAGCTTGCGAGCTGCATTTTCCACTTTTGCTGTGAGCACATCCAGGCCTTGGGACACCTGCTGGGCTTTCTGCATGGCCGCTGGAGAGGCTCCTTGTCCCCTGTTCAGACAGACAGACGCTGTCATTGTGCCCCCTCAAATACTCCAACAACAAAATATTCTCAACACCACTGAGCCCGCTGTTAACATGCTAGTCGGGTTCCTTTTCCCAGGAATCTCAGAAAGCATATGAAGACCCAGCAAAATGAGACACCCAACCCATCTCCTTTCTCTTCTGCTTTTAAAAATATACACTGCTTTATAGAAATATAGAGCCGCACTGAAATCAGGACAGCGAATTTTGATAATTATTCTCCTCTTGGTGGTGATTATATAACCACATTTAAACTTCAGTAGGCAAGTATGCTGGGGATCTTATTCCTGCGAAAGATTCTGTTACCATAGTAATGTATGCTTTAGAAATAAGCGGCCTGTTAAATTGTCTTATTTATGGCCAAGTGTACACAAAAAATCTTCCCAAAGCAGCACACACAGTGTTACCCGAAGCACACCTCACTGAGACCAATCAAATCTATGCTCAAAAAATGAAATCTTGGTACCTGTGGAACTTTGTTCACTATACTTAACCTCGTTGGATTTTATGTTTTTTCTTATTTATACAACAGAAATAACTTTCAAAATGAAGGTCGGCAAC
The DNA here is from genome assembly GCA_004026965.1 of Petromus typicus. Classification (NCBI taxonomy): domain Eukaryota; kingdom Metazoa; phylum Chordata; class Mammalia; order Rodentia; family Petromuridae; genus Petromus; species Petromus typicus. The sequence continues at coordinate 24,404 of PVIR01001628.1, read as the reverse complement.
AATACAGTACTTGTCCTGCTTATTTAACAGAATAACTTCAAGTATAAAGATAATGTACTTGAAAACACTTTGAAATTAAAGCAATACAAATATTGCAACCTACTACTACAGCTGAATTATCATCACTGTGACAGTGAACTCAGTGGTACTCATCAAAATTCACTTTCCACTCCTAGACAACCTACAAGTTGTTTCCTATCAAGTTCCTAAAGAACTAATTTCACGCTGGGAGTGGTGGCTCAAGCCCATACTCTCAGTCTCCTTTTGGGAGGCAGAGGCGGAGGATTGCTGTGAGTTCAAGGCTCACGGGCTACATAGTGAGCTCAGGGCCAGCTAGAACTACAAAACGAGACTCTGCCTCAAAAATAAAGAAATAAAAATAAAGAACTAATTTCATTATTTTTCTCTCTGAAAAATGGTGTGCTCCACTACAAAATAAATGAATTAATAAAATTAATAAATGAATTTAAAAAATAAAATAAAACAAAAACTATGTGAATTAGTAGACACTTGTTTTCCATAAGAGGCTTTTCAAGTCATGATGTATGCGTTGCCAACTTTTTACACACTAAGAGTTTTTTATCCCACTAGCCTGGTAAACCCTCTCACAGGGATGATGGCAGTACCCTCTGAGAGAATGGCAGAGCAGATTCTAATCGGAGCTTCCTGCTCTGGGATGAAGCCCGAACTGGCTGCGCTCCCCTTAATAAAAACACAATTCTGTCACTCATTTATGTGTCTTTTTAAAAGCCATCTATTTTTCAGTTACAACAATACTTGAGATAATGAACTATATAAATTTATTGTAAGAGATCTAAGAGGTACACAGAGGCCTTTCTTCTCTCAGGCTTGAGGCCTGCCTTCCTCTTACCCAGCAGGAGAAGGGGAGACTTTCAGGAAGCGCACCACTTATGATTCAATTTGCTTTTTGTCCCCCCACAACTGTAGCAAATCACGATGAAGAATCATTCAGGTATGTAAGGTATATAAGGATATCAATGAAGAAAATGTTGCTGCACATCAGCTACTGGGCATCTTTAAGAAGGAATAACAGAGATTCTTTTCTAGCCATGTAGGAGAGGATACTGGAGTCCACTGTGAAGCAGGTCCCAAGCTCCTCATCATGCTCCCGCCTTTTCTCTCTAGAGATGACTGGTCAGCCCATCCAACAACTAGCCCATTCTCTCACGCATCCGCATCCCTCCAACCACACACAACTGTGCACTGGAGATTTCCAAGGGAAAACTGTCTGCCACACTGTGAAAAGGCTGCGCACAAAAGAGGCAGAGATGAGGAATTAGAGGAGCCAAGAATCTTGTCACACTGCACTGGCACTCCTCCAAATGGGAACAAAACTTCTTTTTGTCCCTTCTGCAAAGTTCTTGTCATGCTCAGGACAAGTGAGACTGATTCTCAGCAGAAGGAAGATTCAATGAGCTCAGTGAAACCACACTGATTTAAGCTGTTTCTTCTCCCCTTCAAAATAAGAACGCATCCTGCAGCCCTGTAGCTTGTAGGGATATGGTGAACCCGCCAATCTCTAGAAATTATGTTATTTCAAGAGCATAACCACTGCATCTTTTTAGGTGGTGATGAATGCTTTCAACAAATTATAAAAGTGATCTGGGTCCAAAAGAAGTTAACCCATTCCCACTCACTTGACCCACTGGTGATAAGTGCACAACAGTCTCATCAGGTGGCTTGTACCGTCCCATGCCACCCAACGGGAGAGTCACGCACGCACCACTGGTGGTTCATAGCCATCTGGCAGTGAGACAAAGCGCGGCCTGCGGTGAATGTGCTGAGCCTCTCCTTTGAGATCTGTGTCCTTACACGGGGCTACTTTGGCGTGAGGTCTAATGCTTTACAGCACACCAGGTGTTTCCAGACCCCATTTGTATGGGCATCCTGGGCATCCCAATGGTCTCAGGAAGTTTCAGAACATTCTCAAAGCAAAGTCAGAACTTTATCTACACTAGAACCTCCATACACTTCAGTTTTTCTTAATATTGTATCCTAAAACTCCATAAAAATGAGCAATCTTTTAGAACTTCATTAACTCCATGCATAAATTCTAAGTAGATCAATATTATACTAAATTCTCAAGAGCAAACCGTATACATGTATTTAGCTTATGGAAGAGCTCTAAAAGCCAAAACTCGAGCACAATAAAAGGAAGATAAGAAAGTTATAAAACCAAATAAGTAACAGTAAATACTAACAAAAAAAGCCCACATATTACCATTTTAGAGGATCATTTAAATGTTTTATTGGAAGACACAACATAACTCCAAAGTCTCATTCTCCATGTTTCTTTCTTTTATAAAAGATATCTTACCAAACCAGACTTCTAACACTGCCCTTAATACTCCTAAGTCAATGGCTCAACACTAAAAATCAAATTTCTATTTCAATTTATAAAATAAGTTCCAACTTTATTGTTAGGCATCTGATATTTTACTTAATTTTTATTAGTTTTTGTTCTGTTCTGTGTTTTTTTTTGAGACAGGGTCTCACTTTGTGGTTCAGGCTGGCCCTGAGCTCAGCCTCAAACTCACATCACAGCAATCCTCCTGCCTCTGCCTCCCGAGTACTGGGATTACAGGCGTGAGCCACCACACCCAGCATTGTGGTATGTGGTACTGGTTGCTGCTGGGCGTGAGTCTCTACACCCAGTATGGTATGTGCTTACCGGAGATCGAATCTGGGTCCTTGCACTTGCAAGACAGGCACCGGAACCACTGAGCTATATCCCTGGCCCTGTTCCTTTCTGTTTTTGAGACAGGGTCTCACTAGATAGCTCAGGCTGACCTTGAACTCCCTATGTATCCCAGGCTGGCCTCCAACTCATAGTAATCCTCCTGCCTCCACTTCCCCAGCGATAAGATTATAAGGGTGAGCTACCATGCCTGGCAACATCTATATATTGTTAAAGTTCTGAGAAGAGAACATTCACCTCAGAAAAACAATATAATACCTATGTCCTCTAGTATCTATTATCCAAAGATAATTCAGCAAAACTGAGGGGAGCCGTCTAAGTCACATCGTGAGGAGTGAGCTACTCACTGTTGGTCCAGTGAGAGCAGAGGACCTTACCTGGCCCGGAGGTCGGCCACTTGGTCAGTCATCTGCCCCAGCATTTTGCATGTCCCCAGGATTTCCCTGCGCTCCTTGCCTGCGCAGAGCTCACCGACTTTCCCAGCTTCATCTAGGATCTGCCTGATGGCCTGCTCGCCAGTGTCCCCTGGAACAGAGATACTCGATGTGTGCACCGCAGACATGCAGGTCCTTCTAAGAGGGCGCTGTACAAGTGTTCTGACGTGGGGAAGGGAGGAGCTGTTGTACTTGAGGGGACAAGGGACAGATGGACGCCAAGAGCAGAGTGTGTGCAACCACTGTCTTTGGAACCATACCCATCTGGAGATACTAAACAGCCCAGGGGTTAACAACACAAATGATGAAAATAGGCTCTAATAGTTTAATAGTACTCAGCACCTCCAACCTCCATTAGGCTTTTCACATTCATTCAAATATTAATCTAAAACTGAATAAATATTAAATTAGGAAATCCATAAAGCCAAGCCTAATGACCTACTTGGGTCTTATCTATATAGAATCAATTTTGCTTTCCAGTTTTTATTGGCATCAGTATTTAAACTGCTTAATGAAGTACTCTGTTGACATAAATTGGGCGAGGGCCCAATGGAACGAGCAGAGAAGCGCTTTCATTCACAATAACTGTCCTGATTCAGGGCATGGTGAAGAATGCCCAGCCAGCTTCGTCTGAGCGCCACGATGAGAGGCCTTGTGGTCTGTGCCCTCCTGCCCCGAAGGCCCACTGTTGCTTTGCTCAGCGCCTGTCGAAGGATGGAGTGTGTTCCAAGAGCTCCAGCAGTGTATCGGATTGTGGGAGGATGTCTACCCTTCTGTTCTTCCCTCAGATTATAGCTTTTCCTTGTACACACCCCACCCGAAGAACAGAACTAAAGGGTTACCTGGGGCGGCACTCGGGTCACGAAGCCAACCTTTGGCCTGGTTCAGTTTGGAGTCGATGGAGGCCAGTGCTCTCTTCATGGCTTCCGTGTCCTTCAGAAGAGAAGGTCCCATAGTTACTAGCTTTGCAAAAACTAAAAACACCATGATACAAAGTGGACAGAAAAGAGGTTACAGCTCTAACATACCTGAGCTAACGTGGTCCTACAATAGTCTTGGATCCAATCTCATCACATCACAATTCTTATTTCTGTCAAAATGCAGCATCTTACATGCAAATCTCTGGTTAATTCTACTCTGTCACCTGATATTTTTGCTAGAACTGTGAAAACTGGTAAAATCGCTTAAGCCAAACGATGTTTAATGTCTGCAGCAGGAAAAGCCCTGTTGTCACATGCCTCCTTTCAGCCTTTTCCGCCAGGCGACATCTACCACAGCCTCGCCGGGGCCTCATTAGTATGTGCCGCACAGTGCCCCACATTGGCATCAAACACACACGCACACACTAGATGATGACGTTTCGTTACATGAAATTAATCTGAAAAACTGGTTGGAAAAAGGAACTTGAATGTATTAATGTAGCAGTTTTGTTTTAATTATACCAAATAAAACACAAAATGTTACGCGAGAAGAAAGTATTTTTCTGGCTCTTCCTGTCAGTCCTCTCCTAACCTGCGAGCAGGGGCAGGATGTAAAAAACAAGCATTGGTTTACTATTTACAATTCATAAGGAAGAGAGTAAAATTAGCACAAAATATCCGGGGAGACAACAGAGTAACCTACTTTCAAAAGTCTGTATTTTGGGCCAGATGCAGCGGTGCATGTCTGTAATCCCAGCTCCTCAGGGGTCTGAGGCAGGAGGATTGAAAATCTGAGGGCAGACTGTGCAGCTGACTGAGATGCTGCCTCAAAATAGTGAAACTGAGGGGTATGGAGGGACACGCCTGTAATCCCAGCAGGGACTGAGGCAGGCTGAGGCAAAGTCATAAGTTCTAACCCAGACTGGGCAGTTCAGCAATTTAGCAAGACCCTGCCTCAAAATTTAAAAAGAGAAAAAAGGGCTGGGGAGGTAGCTCAGTCGAAGGCCCTGAGTTCCCCAGCATGCGGCCGGGGGATTAATTAATTACAAATGGGCTAGGGGTGCAGCTCAGTGAGAGGCCCTGGGTTTAATGTGCAATATATACATACAATTTATATATACAAATATATGTAAATATTTTTCATACAGAAAAATACAAAGAACAATAGAACAAATATTCATGCACCCATCCTGAAACGGCTAGATGACCATCTCCTAAATCTCTGTGTAACACCTTAAAATAAAAACAATCTTTTTGTCTAAGGAACCAATCTGTCAATGCATGGAGTTCACCTCTAAAATTCTAGGCAACATCTGATAACCCCTAATTTAACTGCCCATCCTGCAGTTATAGTTCTTAGGGGTGTTGTACTGCCGGTTTTCCACAAGGAGGCAGCAGGTGCATCCTTACTGCCAATTCAAAAGGGAAGGTTCTGGGCTTGGTGCAAACCCACAATCCCTGCCCTTGGGAGGCTGAGGCAGGAGAACCACAAGAGTTCATAGCCATCCTGGACTACATAGTGAGTGTGAAGCCAGCCTGAACTAACAATAAGACCCTGTCTCAAAGGAAAAAAAAAAAAAAAAAAAAAAGGAGAAGGTGAGCAGCCAAAGTCCTTGCTCAAAGCTTAGGATTCAGCTTTAGGCTCGTTGCCCTCCTGAGCAGACACAAACTGTTCACCTGTTCTAACCTTAATTTTCAACCAGAGCAACAAAAAAGAACTGAACTAAATTACTGGGAGGAGATGGAAATAAAATATTTGTATTATCAAATTACAGTACATGAAAATATGGTAGCTATATATTACTATAAAAAATAGAAGGGAGGGAGAGAGAGATGTAATGAAAAAAAAACATTTCAAAACCCATCTGCAACTGGTACAGGTAGAAGAGCCCTTAGTCCTCTGGGTGGGGCTTCTGTTGTGTTTGCATCTCCCTCTGTATCCCTGGCCGGCCTCGAACTCGAGCTTCTTCCACGTCAGCCCCGAGAGCTGAGATCACAAGGTAGCCACCGCATGCACAAAGTATTTTTAAGTGCTTTCATTCTCACATGATTTTAAATATCTGTTCCTCTCCTCCACCTTGTTTTCATTAATTTATACAGCAAACTTTGCCTCCAAAATAATGGAAAGCTTAATTCTAAATAAACAAGGCCCTGGCTCTGGCCTCAAGTCCTTGGTGACCGTCTTGCCTCAGCCTCCTGAGTGCTGGGACTAGAGGCCTGCACCACCACAGGCAGCACCAAGTCAATATGTTTTAACAGACAACCTCAGGCCACTCCTAGCCCCAGAGAGCAAGACTGCCTCAGGGCTTCACAGACACTATGTGGCATAAGACAAGTTGCCTGGACACAGATTTTATAGATGTATATTTAGCTCTTAGGACATATCCACACACGCTGGAGAAAAGATTATATCACAGTGAAAATATTTAATCTAAAAGCTGTTAATAACCATCTCCTTAACACTTATTTTCAGTTAGATAGCCAAGAAAGACTTAACTACACTGGGCCAGAGATTTAGCTCATAGGCTCCACAAAAGGGCCCAGTTCGATCCCAGTAACCACATACAACAATACCAGGCGTGGTGGCTCACACCTGTAATCCCAGCACTCGGGAGGAAGAGGCAGGAAGATTGCTGTGAGTTTGAGGCTGAGCTCAGGGCCAGCCTGAGCTACAAAGTGAAACTCTGTCTCAAAAAAACAAACTTAATTACACTTCAAAAATCTAGATTCAAAAGGAAGGAAAAGTCAGAAATGCTTTTTATGTCCAATCTTAGGAATAAAGACTACTAGGAAGAAAAGGAACTTCAACTAAGCATTTTTGCATAGGTAAGGCACTTTCCTCCTCATTTACCTTGCTGAATTTCAATTTTATTTATCTATTTACTGGGACTGGGGATTGAACTCAGGACCTTGCCCTTGCCAGGCAGGTGCCAGAACCACTGAGCTAAATCCCCCGCCCTGAATTTCAAATTTGGGGGGGGTACTGGGAATCAAACTCAGCCCCTTGTGCTTCCAAGGTAGGCGCAGTACCACCTGAGCTAAATTCCTAGCCCTTCAAGTTTAAAAATAAAGTAATTTTACAAATTAAAAAACAGGAGAGCTAGGCATGGCTGTAACCTTAGCCCTCAGAGACACTAAGTCATGAAGCCCTTGAGTTTGAGGTCAGCTTTGGCTGCATAGCAATTTCAAGGGTGAGTCGGACCACAGAGTAAGAGCTTCTCTCAAATTCTAAAAAAAGGAAGGAATGAGGTGAGGAGAGAGAAAAGAAAAGAAATAAAAGAAAGAGACAGGGGGAAAGGAAGGAAGGGCTGGTTCACGCTTGTAATCCTAGAACCTGAAGAGGCTAAGGCAGGAAGATTCCAAGATCAAATCCTGCCTAGGCAATTTAGTGAGATCCCATCTTAGAATAAAAATTTAAAGGGTTGGGCACATGACTCAGTGCAAAGGACTCAGGACTGGGAGGGAATGAGCGAGGAAAAGGGAGGGGGAGGTACCACTCCTAGAAACCATTTGATCTCCCACTTTTTGACTCCATACACCATTTTATATCAGATGATTTTTTTTTTAATTTTCTAAAGTAAAGGGAGTTGCCAAAGCTGTCACTGACCTCAATAGGCAGCGAGTCTCTGCCTTGTCAATTTGGGCCTTTGTTAATACTGCCCAGAAAATAAGCCCTAGAACTTCTCTTGTTCCACTGCCCCAAAGTGATGTGACACACCAGACATAGCTTTGCTCCATTCCACATTCTCAGAGATCACTTTTATTTTTCTTTTTCTCCTTATAAAGTACAAATGACCATTGCCTTCCAAGGAAAGAATATGATTCTCAGGAAGTGAGTAACTGGCTCCTGAGCGGGTGGTCTGACAACACCAAAACGTGAAAACTAAGAGATGATCATTTTTGCCTAAACAGAATCAATGCGTATTTGGAATTTAGGTGCATTTTACAACAGGGGGTAGCAATTAGTTCTGCTTGGGGGTCCTAGGGGGCAAGAGAGGGATCTTTCGAAACAGTGTCTCACCAGTAGCCCAAAATGCCCTCCAACTCACAGAGATCCTCCTGTCTCAGCCTCCCCAAGTGCTAGGCTTATAGGTATGTGCCACCATACCCAGACAGTTACCAGTTTTTAATACATGAATTTGAGATAAATTTGAAGATTTAAAACTGTCATTGAAAGGGCCATTTTAAATTCTTTTTTTTCAGGTTTTTTTGAGGCAGGGTCTTTCTTTGCAGTTCAGGCTGGCCCTGAGCTCACAGCAATCCTCCTGCATCTGCCTCTAAGTGCTGGGATTACAGGCATGAGCCACCACACCCAGCACTGTGGTATGTGGTACTGAATGCTGGTAGACATGCATCACCCTGCCCCGCATTGCTGTATGTGGTTCTCGGGGACTGAACCCAAAATCTTGCGCTTCCAAAGCAGGTAATGGAACCACTGAGCTAAATCTCTGGCCCCATTTTCAATTCTTAATTGAACAAAGCATGTTATAGCAGTCATTTAAACAATATAGTACAATGTCATGTCTGTTAAAAGTTTTGATGGGAAGAAATATTTTGGTCTCTAAGAATCTTGGATGTGTTTCTTTTGAAAGGAAGTATCTATGATGAAACTGACAGAATTCCATCATAAACTACATAAAAATGCTAACAGCAGATACAATGAAAATAATTCCCTAAACGCTAAGGCCTAGAGGTCAGTTTGGAGATACGTATGTTTATGAAGGGTACAAATAATTATAATCCTGTGGTCAACCATACCACACACCACAAGCAATTCATTAAACTGTTAACTAAGTGTCAAGTACCCAGAGTACAATCTGAATGAAACAGAAAACACTGCCCTTTCCATACTCTTCTCTAGAGACACTCAGACTTCCACCACGTTCTTGAGTGTTTTCAGTGGGTGGGTTTGGTTTGAAGAGTGAGTATAAAAACACCAGATACAGAAGTGTGGGTCTGCTCTGGCCATGTCCCTTCTGCTGGGAAACTTCCCTCAGACCAAGTTTTAAATTAAAAACCAGAGCTTTGGCCCTGTCCCCCTCACTCCACAGGTGGAAGGAAGCTAAAAGAAGCCCTTTTTATATTCTCTCAAGAACGGAAAGATTCCTAAAAATGCAAAGTATGTTTAGGCCTCAAGAACACCTGTGAACCTGAAACTTCTCATGTTGCCTGTGTGAGAGAATCAAAGGACTTTTCAATACTAACACAAAAGGGAGAAGAACACCTGTGCCTGCCAGTGAGCCTCCTGCTGGGAGTCAACAGGAAGTGGATCCCGGGCTTCAAAACTGAAGAGTCTGAACACAGGAAATGAGGCCCCAGTCCTCGCGTGGCCGACCTGCTTCCCCTTCCTTCCCTGACTCCTCCTTCCCACTCCGTCCGTCTCTGACCACATATCCGTGTCTGGAATGGAGGCTTCTGCAAAGAGCTGCGGATCGGTGGGAGAGGAGCGCCCCGTCCCGACACCCCCAGCAAGCTGCCTCCTCGGGCTGGCTCTCTCTCCGTCCCTGTCATCTCTAAGATACCTTTCCAGCTTTCAGAGTCTACATCACCTATGGCCAAGAAACAGAGGCACCAGCTGAAGAGAACTTAGGGAACATCGTTCCCCTAACCGTTTAGGGATTTTCTCCTTCTTGGAAGTGGTAAAGGAGGAAAAACATCCTACGTGCCTGAATTAAGTATTTCTCCACCTCCTAAAACCTTTCATCCTATTAGCTGCATTTAAGACATTAGGACACACACACACACACACACACACACACACACACAAAGCACACATATAAATTAATTTTTCCACCCTCGGTCCCAGTGGGCCGCAGTAAGGGCCAATACCACAGGACCGCACTGGCCACCGTCTCCTTCTTTGGTGAAGTACGGCCGGCCCTGTTCTGCTCGGGATATCTGAGTCAGTCTCACGGCCCCGTGGGTGGAAGTCACGACAAATCCTGAGAACATCATCTAACGACTCGGGGCCAGAGCTGCAAGAGCAGCTGTGTAGCATTCAAAGCCTTTGCAATCGCATCTTTCAAACTTTTTCTCTCAGTTTCTCTTGCTTGCCAGCATGCTTCAGGATACATGGAATATACATTTTTAAAAGATGAGGTATGGAGTATGAAGTTCACAAAGAATAAAATCAGGTTTCACTCGGATTTTCTTAATTCATAGTGTTTTCCCAGGAAAATCGCTAACTTGATTTTTAATGATCATTATAAGCTGATTGCTGATGGAAGGAGACAGAAAGTCAAGGTTACTCTTTGACAGAACCGAGGACTGAATACGGCGGTCTCACAGGGTAGGCCAGTGCCACTCCACCCCTGCGCTGCCTCGGAGTCCGAGTCACCTGTACATCTATAAATCTGCCGTGGGACGGTAGGTGTAAAATGGAAAATAATCAGCAGCTGCAATGCCCCTTGCACTTTTATCAAGAATCTGTTCCACTTCCTTTCTTCCCCCACTTCTCTAGAGGAATCATCATTTTCCAGAAGAACACGGCACCCGTGGGGAAGCATAAAACAAGTATGCAAGACGAGGTTAATCAGACACTGGTCGGGGCTCGAGGAGGGGAGAGACATCGCATGCACTGAACAGAACAGCCCGGTGGGAACGAACAGACTCATCCAATGAACCTGCAGCTTAGGGCTGGGCAGCGGAAGACACGTGAGCCTATTAAATTGAAAGGAGCCAGCAGAATGCCCATTTTCAAAGATAAAAATTTTTCTAAATATTCTTCTTAACTACTCAAAATTATGTTAGTGGCTAAATAGAAGTACAGTGGTTGAGGAGGGGGCCCGAAGTGAGGCTTGTTGCATACTGTTATCTTTCCTAGTATTTTGATTATTGGACCAGGTACAGGTATAACAAGCAAACTTTAATGTGTAACAAAGGCAAACTCGGACTTCACAAAAATCTGCTGTGCATCCTCGTGTCATTATTTGAGCTCCTTTCGGCTGAACCCACTAATTTACTTTCTTCGTTCCTAACAGAGCTGTCTTGGTAGCATAAAACAGAGCTGTAAGACTGCAGGGGCTCAACACACCTCTTTTTATCTTCTACATCTGCCCAAGTGCCTAGTCCTCCTCCTGGAAAACTCAGCTGACTTCCTGTGGTGGCCTTACACAAACAAAATCCAGTGAGACTTCTTAGTAAATGACGGGTGGTGTTTCCCCACAAAAACAGAGTAAAATAAGAGTTAAATGTCTGTTTTCCTTACTGCACTGTCATCTGCTAGAAGCAAATCAAAGAGGTTGGGTTAGGGGAACAGGAGGTCACAGAGAACTGTAGCTGACTCAGAGCTCGGACAGCAGAACATGCGGCAAGCCAGGGGCTGAAATTAGGAAAACGCCTCCTCAACAGGCAGGACTTCTTTTACCCTTTTGACTTTGACGGGTAGGTTACTGTATACGAGAGAGGTATGTCAGTGAAGCTCTCCAGGCTATCCATATTCATTACGGCTTAAGACTGCAGTGGCACATCTCTGAAAACAAAATTTCACAGCCTGCAAAGATTAGTATGCCAGGCGTAGCAGTGCATATGCCAGTAATCCCAACGCTTGGGGAGGCTGAGGCACCAGTATCCCTACTCGTTCAAGGCCAGCCTGGGCTACAGACTAAACTGAAGTCCGGCCTAAATTACATGGCAAGACCCTGTCTCAAATTTAAAAAAAAAAAAGTAAGAAAGAAAGTGGCAGAAGAGGCATCTACAGAGATAGCATCAGCTGAAAGTACCTTTCAGGCTGGCAGTCACCTGGGGGAGGGGGTCACCTAACGCCCTGGGGAAATCTGTGCCTCAAATAAGGTCAATGGGAAGAAGCAGGCCAAAAAAGTTCGGAGGAGCCTGATTAAAGAGATCAGGGAAGCTACCACATGGAAAAAGCCTGATATCCCATAGTAAAATGCTTCCTCCTGTTTCCCCCAGAGAAACAGCGCAGTACGAGCCGGAGCCAGTGTATCCGAGTCCCTGCTAAGTCACACCCAGAGCCGTGTGCGAGCGCAGTGTTACACACCGGCGGACAGCGGGAGGCAGGGCACACAGTGCAAGGAAACCTCACAGACATGCTTTTTCTCTTTGAAGCCAACCAAAGGGCAAGAACAGCTTACCTTCTAAACGTGCGAAAAACAGTAAAACATACAAGAGAACAACAAAAAAAAGAATATGCATAAAGAAGTCATAACAGAGAAGTGAAAGTGGTCAAGTATGCAAGAGCAAAGACTTAAAATGGTTTTACAATATAAATTTAAAATAGATTTAGAAGTCATGGACGAATTCTGTTTCAGCGAGGAAATGCCTCTGTAAACACACTCACCACTCAGGTAATTTATTATTCATACCGAAATCGGCTCCCTGGGCAACTAGAGAAGCCGGAGCACAGCCCTGGATCTGTGCTTCCCTGACAGGTGTCCTGGGGGACACTCGCCGCTGCCCCAAGCATCCAGGGAAGTCAAACTACAAAACTCCCCTTTCCTCTGCTTTCTGCCTACTAGGTGGCCCTGGAGACCTTTGGGGTCCAGTGGGAAAGCCCGGGGACGGCATGTTCCCTCACGGCCTGCATCACAGGCTTCTGCAAGGAAAGGGTGCTGCCACCTGGAATCCCTCTGTTCAGGTGGAGCCCTGCACCCGCCATGCAAAGCCCCCACTGGAGGCCCCAGAGGGACCCATCGACCTCTCTGGAGTCGGAGGAGGGATCCTAGACAGGGCAGAGACCTCACAAACTGACAAAGGGGAAGACTAGTACTTTAAGTAAGGTTTCCTTAGGGAAAATGGAATGATGGAGGGACACATGTACAAATGCTAAGAACTTTCTAGGTATATTAAAGAATAATTTTCCATAAAATTGAGAGATACAAACATACTCTATATCTTCCCTGCCCAAAGCCAGGCTTCACACTTGAGCCTAAAACCACCATTCGCCCCATATGCCTATTTCTTTGTGTTACCTTGAAACAAAGGCAATTTGCACGAATGGCAAGTGACCCATGAAACAAAATGTTAGTCTCACAGCGTCCGCATGTTGCAACCAGCACAAAATAAACCATGAAACAGGGACAATCAGAGCCGCCCTCAGGCAAGAATGAGGCTTTGCTTATTTCCTCTCTGATGACACCTACCTTGCTGGCCCAGGCATCTTCATCCCAAGAAGTGAGTTGCAGCACACGGATAATCTCATTAATTTCAGCACTCATCTTTTCTACAGTAAAATTGCGATTTTTCAAAGCTTCTTCTATTCCTTGGTTTTTAGAGTTTTTAGTTGTTACAAAAATCTTCATAGCTATAAAATAAAAGGTCAGAAACAAAACGTGGGATCTCACCTTGTTATGTACAACAGTCACATAAAATACTCTGCCAATGAAGTTCTGATCTCAGCAACTTTCACTGTAAAGAACGCTCAGGATTAAACATCACTACGACACGCCTCGGGAACAGAGGAACAGCATTCACACAGGACCTGATGTCCTTGTCTCATCCCTGGCCCCTAATGCTGGCTCCATCCACCACAAACCTAGCAGGGCAGGACACAAACCATCCGCAGGACTCTGCTGCCCCAACCGCAGCAGGACACCCAGAGAAACAAGTTATACTCCATAGTTATAGAGTTATACTCTATATTGTGGTATTTATACCACAGTTATAGCATATAGAGTTATACTCTATATTGTGGTATTTCTCACAATACGTACCAAGGACTGTCTAACCCTCACAAGTGAAGAAAACAAAGAAATGAGCTTCTGAACAATCTCAGCCACATAAGACGATTGGCCTCAAAAAATTATTTCCAGGGCTGGGACTGTAGCTCAGTGGTGGGGTTCTTGTCTACCATCAGTGCAGTCCTAGCACCACATAAACAAGCCCCAAAATAAAACAAAAAATTAAATCAAAAAAACTCTCACATGAGGTTGCATTTCCAAATATCTAGTGTACATAAAAGCTTTCTAGAACTCTTATTAGACTCATATCTCCTTTTTAGCTACTATTTAAAACACCAAAGCAAGTAGCTGGGATCACAGTGACATGCCTCTTATGATTTTAAAAATAAAGCTGCTTTCTTGGAGTGAAACTAACCCACAACTTGACCAAGATAATCATGGAAACTCCCCACTGCTGGGTGTAGCAGACACCGAGTCGGTGCAAATCTCGTTTCCTCGTTGAAGGACCTTGCTTCAAATTCATATTTGAATTTCTGGGCTCCGTCCAAGGGGAAGATAAGATGGTTCCCAGGTCGTGACCAAACTGATATATTCAGAATGTCGAGAACAGGAACATCCTTTAGAAAAAACTGCACTAACACACACTGAAAATGAAGCTTTCTCTGCAGCACTCTGTAACAGCCATTCCAGCTCCTCATTGTTTTTCTGTGATACAAAGTGTGAAACTCAAGGTCCACAGCCATATGAGATTTCCACCTCTCAGGAAAAGGCCCCATCAGAGCTCTACAGAGCACGGGGTGGCCACAGGAAGGGCAGTTTCAAGAGTAGGCGAAGGAGCGCCTGAGAGAAGATGAGACCAGTTCTTAGTTAGCAGCGATCACCTAACACCCAGTCAATCTGATACAGTGAGGCAGCAAAGGAACACGGACCTCAGAGTCTAGAACACAGTATCTCGTCTTTCCCTGTAAAAGAAACGACAAACAGGAAGTACCTGAAATGAGAACCGGAAGCAGCTCTTTGACTGTGTTCATGGAGTTCACCAGCATAACTCGGTGCTCCTGGTGAGTCAGCTCCTGTTGCCTCTCGTCAATCATCTTGGCCATCTTAGTCATTCCTGAACAAGGGAAGAAATTGCACAGGGTGAGCAGGGAAATGAGCTGGAATCCAGCTTCCTTAGCTTAAATCAATTCATTTCATTATGGATCACAATGAAAGTCCAAATGGATTGCCCACTTATTTAAAAAGCAGGTGCTATCACTGGACTCTCATATCTATGCAGTTTTATTCTTTCAAATGAAAGTAACTTATTAAAAGAAGCTCCTAAATAGGGTATAATTTTCACTTGTGTGATGTAAATCCATGCATAAGCGTTACAATCTGAAATGAATAAACGCGTATGTGTACAAAAATTAATTCACGAGTGGGGGAATATTTTTCCAAGTTATCAAGCATGTTTGCTACCGTATCTAGCCATTGTGCTTCAGTACTAAACACAGGGCTGCAAAGTTCTAAGAATGACAGTGATGTGTTCTGTTTTCATTTCTATTTTTCTGTACTTTCCAGTTTGACTAAAATAAGCGTATAGCACTTTTATAATTAGACACCAACAGAAATATGACAAAATAATTACAGTGATGACAGTGTTTGCAAGCATCTGGTGTTTTGGAATCAGCCTGACACTTTTTATTTACTTTGGTTATTACTCAAAGGCACTAGCTATATGATTTTGTGAAGCTTTGATTTCCAAATGGCTCCTAGGATTTTGTAAGTTGTGTCAGAGGCTGTTGAGATGGGAGGGAGACTGATGGCACAGGGGAGGCTGTCATCTAGGGTGGCTAGGGAGGTCATCTAGGGTAGCTTCCTTTTGTCTTATATATACATGTTGGGATTCTACATAAAAGTTCACTTGGGAAATAATATTTTCCCCAGTGCTATGAGAAGGCTCTTGCTCTGGAATTATCAAGGAAAACTATTTGCAGGTACTCTTCAATGATGGCTCAGGAAAATTCTTTATTGTTGCCGTTGTTTTGGTGGGTTTTTTACCCCCTGGAACTCGGGATCGAACTCAGGACCTTGCACTTGCCAGGCAGGCAGTGATATCACGGAGCTCTATCTCCAACCCCAGGAAAATTCTTAATGCTATAACGTTTACAGAACAGTTACAACACAAGCTCACATTGTTAAGTAAAAAGTCAACATTTCACATAAAACAAAAGCATTTTATAAGGCGATAAACATCCAGGTAAGTTAATAGCCTCTGGTCTCATTCATACGTGAAGAACTCTCCAGGTTATGCTATATATACATCTAGAACATCGAAAGCTGGTATCCATTTGTGCATTTTGAATATCTAATAGTCAAAGATGCTTAAACAAGTACTTCAGAATGAGACTTAAACACAGCAACTCTTCTCGCCTAGGTCTGATTATATGACACACCCTCCAGCTAAGGCATGAACCCATTATGTTTGGCAGGCTAATTAGCACGCAAAGAGGTCCTCAGAGCTACCAACCGACTGGCAGACAGCAAAGGAATGCTGCGTGATGCGGACTGGGGAGAGAGGTCAGTGTTACAGTAATAGAAAAGCATTTCCCACATTCCCCAGTGGCATTTGCAACATCTGCTTTAATTCACTTGACAGGGCTAGGATTTGCAGAAAGCAGATCAAAGTTTCAGAAGCAATGGTGTCACTTCCATCCACAGAGTAGAGACACCTGAAAGCCAGTGCATCAGCACCTATTTGAGCAAAATGTCAGAGAAGGGTGTTCTCTCCTGTTGGGCCAGCATGGACAACGCATGAACATTTTGTTACACAAGTTGGATATGACTCACCTGGTCCAAGATTCTTTGTGTAAGTGACCAAATCCTCCATAGTCTCCACCACCTCTGCCACTGTAAGATATTCCAGAATTCCTTTGCAAACTCTAATAATTTTCCGCACCTGAAAATACATTTCAGAACATTGAGTAAAGGGAGGGAACAACACATAGAAAATATGGAAATACAGATTTTTCAATCATCTGTGTTCCATCACTCTCTTTAAAACTCAAGCTTTCCATCTGGGCAAGGTCTGCACAGGCCTCGGACTGCCTACCTCGGCCTCATCGAAGGTCAGGAGCAGGTCTGACGTGCCGGAGAGGATGCCCCGAGACCCATCGATCAGATAATCCCGAGCAGGCACCGAGTAAGGGTCTGACTGAAGCATCTGGGCCGCCTGGACGAGCTTGGTGCAGGCGTTCTCAACCCTGTGGGCAGAGCAAAGGTTAACTTTCCGGCAGAGCCCAGGCCTGCACGTACTATGCAAATGGGAATAATGTCAACACACTGTGAGTTCACTTGGGTGTTTTGGGGGGGTTTTTGGCTATTGGAAGATAGTATTTTCAGATTCAACATTGGGAATACAATGTCAAAACAGTCTTGTCCATGAAATTCAATAAGCAAACAAATCAAGTGCACAGGAAGAAACAAAGAAAAAAGATGAAGTGATACACAAATTCCTCATGCATCTACCTATAGGGCCTTTTTTGACAAATCCAGTGGAACATTTGGAAACAACTCTATAAAATGATATTAACAAAGGACCACTGCCATTAATATTAACAGTGCAATATTAATATAGTTTAAAACAGACCACCTGATTACCAAGGGTTTGAAAGTTGTGGGTGGGAAGAATTTACTTAACAGAGGAACCCGGAAAGTATAAACCAAGCATTCTCTTCAATCCTCCCATTGTACTAAAATGTACTCTTCACTCAATTATTCATCTACTCAAAACTGAAAAAAACCTAAGCTCATCTCCTTTACTCTCATATTCAATATATACACTGTCATCACTAAAGACCTTTTTGGTTCCTTTTGAGGCAGGGTCTCACTTTGTAGTTCAAACTGGTCCTGAACTCAGCCTCGAACTCAGCAATCCTCCTGCCTCTGCCTCCCGAGTGCTGGGATTGCAGGCGTGAGCCACCACATCCAGCATTGTATGTGGTTACCCAGGATTGAACCTGTGCCCTTGTGCTTGCAAAGCAAGCACCAGAACCACTGAGCTAAATTCTTGGCCTTGTTTTTGTTTTTTTTGAGACAGAGTCTCACTATGTAGTTCAGGCAGGCCTTGAACTTACTATGTAGCCCAGGTTGGCCTCAGACTTGGGTAGTCCTGTCTCAGCCTCCTACGTGCTTAGATTACAGGTGTACATCACCATGCCCAGCCAGTATTGCTAAGAAGAATTAAGTCAACAGGAATTTCTACTATAGACATTCCTTAATGACGCAGCTGCAGACCTACAATGAGACTGGTAAGTGAACTGGTCACTAAATGAGTTACTATATACAGTTTGTATATGACAATATTCAGAACAAAGAAACGGTCACAGAGAACTCCAACTTGCTGATTTTGCTTTTATCTGCATAACTCTTACACGCTGCATTATGTATGACAACATAAAACTACAGTACATTCAGCAAAAATTACAGTACTGTATCAAGGTATACTATACCCAAAAAAAGATGAGGCTCTTAAACAAGATGCACAGAACTGTACAATAAAAAAAAGACAGGTCGTGAGTCCAAACAGTGGTTATAAACTCAAACATTGTGCCTTAGTGGTTAAGTCCAAACTGTTGTTAGGCCAAGGGCTACGCATGATGGTACATACCTGTAATCCCAGCACTTGGGAGGCAGAGGCAGGAAGATCACAAATTAGACCAAAGCCTGAGCAAATTAGGAAGTGACTATTTCAAAATTTAAAGGGTTGAACGGGCCTGGGATTTTGCTGTGACAATAAACCTGCCTTGCAAGTGCAAGGTCCTGAGTTTGAGCCCCAGTAGCACAACCGGTGAAGGGGCTGGATATATAGGTCAGTAGAGAAGCCCTGGGTTCCAACTCCAGTATGGGTGCTGGGGGCATACAGACTATAGAAACCACATTGTATATAGAGATGCAAAAAGCACTATTCTACCTCTCAGAAAGCACTCTTCCCTCAGCTGGGACACAAACACTGGTGTCTCACAGCAGGACTTAACAAATACCACTGAAGGGCAAGACCAATTATTTGCTACAGCCTGTCTGAAGGGACTGGGTGCTGTGCTCTTTTGAATTTTTAAAATTAGAGTTTTCCTTTAATTTTAAATTATATGATATGTATATTGAAGTAAATTCTAAAAACATACACACATCTAAAATTAAATAGGCACACACAGACAGTGGAAAGGTCCTTCCCTCCACTATCTTTAATGCCCTCAAATTCAATCCCACTTGCCAATGACACTGAGTTACCTTCCACATTATGCATGTGAATGGCTTCAGAAGTTACTTCAGGCAGAGGGATACAAATATATACATTTCCCCTTTGTACACAAAATGTCGTACTATGCAGAGTCTGCATGTTTCCACTGGGATATGTTATATTACATGCACGTGAAAAGCTCTCTCATCCTTTTAGACAGCTGCACAATAGTTCCTAATGTATTAGCCCGCTAGAGTGCATCACCTTGAATACTCATTCACTTCAGCCTATCTGTACGGTACATTCCAGGACCAGAACTGCTGAGTCAAGGGTGCGGGCAGCTCTGACAAACACTCCCTCCCTGCAGTCTGTGCCAGTTACACTCACTGGCATCCCCTCACAGAGAATGGCTAAGAGCCCCATCTCCCCGCTTCAGAGTGCAATCAATTTTTAGATCTTCTCCAATGATATAACAAAGCAGGATCCCAATACAAGCATTTGTTGGTTTGTTTGTTTGTTTTTTCAATTGAAGCAAAATTCACATAACATGTAACTACTTCTATAACCACTATTTTTTCTGGTTCCAGGGATTGAATTCTGGGCCTTGTGCTTGCAAGGCACACATGGCACCCACCACTGAGCTACATCCCTGGCTCCGTTGACATCATCTTGCTGTTTCATATAAGTGGCATCATATAACACATAATTGCTTATGTCTGGCTTCTTTCACTTAACATGTACTTTTCTGGCCTCCGGTACACATGCACAGAGTTTAGGTTACATACTTTTCAGTGGAAATATTAAGTTAAAGGAAATAAATCTGTTCAGCTTGAGCAGGGAATATCAGACACTTCCCAAAATAACTGTAATAATTTCCCGTTTCCACCAGTAGTGTTCTCAATTGATCCTCAATGTCTAAACTTTTTAACTTGTCAGTCTGTTCCGTGTGATGTGATAAATTACTGTGAATTAAATTTGCATTTTTCTCTGACGAATGAAACTAATTTTTTTGTGTGTGCTTCCAGACCCCTTGAGTTTTGAGAGGAAAATATTTTTGCTGTTCAGTTCTAAATAATTTTCATTATGATTTCTCTGATAATGAATTGTAGGGAAATTTTAAAACATGTGGACACTTCTAAATGTAACAGAGGTGGCAACACGTCTGTAATCCCAGCATTTAGAGGGCAGAGGAAGGAGGACCACCGCGCGTTCAAGACCAGCCTGGACTCCACAGCCAGACCCTGCCTCAAAACAACAAAACAAAAAGGCTCTCCCACTCCTGGGTGGATGTATCACTCAAACGCACTATATCCAAATGTAGTCTATAAAACAAGGCTTTAAAATGTGTTTCAGCTACCTTAATGCAAAATCAGCTTTTTATAAGTTTATCTCTTTGCATTCTTTTCCCAGTACCTCTCTCTGTCTCTGCCTCTCTCTCACTGAAGTGCTTTGTGGTACTTTTTGTTTTTATGGTCCTAGGGATCAAAGCCAAGAGCTCATGCATTAGGCAAGATGTGCTACCACTGAGCCACACCCCAGGTCACTTCTCTCTTCTACATCCCATTACTCTTTAGAGGTCATGCTCTCTACTTCTATTATTTTTGTGGCTCACTAAGTAAATGAGTCAATGCTGTCTGTTCTTCCCAAACAACAGGCGCCTCTCAGGAGCCACTTTCTGACATTTATACTATTGTTTTCGTTTTGTATTTATGTTGCTTTATGAGGCAATAAAAAAAAATACACATTGATCTTTGCCAGGCTCCTGGCATGGAGCTCTAGAAGCCCCTGGAGTCTCTGGACTGTTAAGAGCGACTCTGTATACTGCTGAGTGATTAGTGGCAAGAGGACTAGATAGCTTCAAGACGGGGTTTGTCATGAAGACCAAGGCACCCCTTGGGCCAGGAGCTTAGCTGAGCAGTCCTGGCACCTACCTCACAAACACAAGGTCCTAAGTTCAATCCCTAGCACCAAAAAGAAGGGACCATGGCAACCCTATGCCAACTTTCAGCCTCCCTATTGGCCAATCAATTGTCAGTTGTGTCTGTGTGGTGAAACCTCCATAAAAACCACTGCACAACTGGATGCAGAGCTTCTGGGTTGGCCAACTCGTCCTGGTGCTGGGAAGTGGTAAAGTCAGAGAGGGCACAGAAACCCTGTGTAGCTGCCTTCCACATCTTCCTTGCCCTTTCCTTGTCTTCCATGTGGCTATTCCTGGTTTCGTTTTGTTTTTTTAATTCAATTCTTTATTAATACATTATGAATACACATCATCATCGCATTCAACATTGAGGGTTTGTACCAGAATAGGATAGGACTTGATTTCTCGTTTTCTCCCCCACCACCCATCAACCCCCACCCCCCATCAACCCCCACCCCTATATACATAAGCTTTGTTTCCTTTTTTTATTACTATCACATTCTTTTTCCCCTCATTATTTACCCCTACACCCTCTTTCATTTTAAATATTTTCTATTTCATAATATCAACTATATATACTAGAACTCATTTATATCTTCATTTTCTCATACCAGAGAAAAGGTATATTTACACATCTGTGACCTATTTATTTCACTTATGACGATGTCCTAAAGGTACATCCATTTGAGTATGAATGACTCAATTTTATCATTTTTAATGGCAGAATAATACTCCATTCTAAAAAAGAACCACATCTTCTTTATCCAGTCTCCAGTTGATGGACATTTTGGTTGTTTCCAAGATTTAGCTATCACAAACTGAGCTGCTATAAACATGAGTGCATATATATCACTGATACGAATCTTTTAATTCTTTTGTGTATATAGCTAGAAGAGCAGGTCAAATGGGACCTCCAATCCTAGTTTTTTGAGGAATTTCCACACTGATTTCCACAGAGGTTGTACAAGTCTACATTCCTACCAACAGTGGAGAAGGGTTCCCTTTGCTCTGCAGCCTTCCCAACATTTGTTGCTGGCTAATTCTGAGACAGCAGCCATTCTCTGTGAAATGAGATGAAATCTGAGTGTTGTTTTCATCTGCATCTCTCGAATGACCATTAATGCTCAGCATTTCTTCATATACTTCTTGGCTGTTTTTACTTTTCCTCTGAACAGTATCTGTTCATTTTGGATCCCTTTTTTTTTTTTCTTTTGAGACAGGGTCTCACTTTGTAGTTCAGGCTGGCCCTGAGCTCAGCCTCCAACTCACATCACAGCAATCCTCCTGCCTCTGCCTCCCGAGTGCTGGGATTACAGGCGTAAGCCACCACGCCTGGCACTGTGGTATGTGGTGCTGGTTGCTGCTGGGTTGAGTCTCCACACCCAGTATTGTATGTGGTTGCTGGGGAATCGAACCAGGGTCCTTGCACTTGCAAGACAGGTGCCCGAACCACTGAGCTAACTTCCTGGCCCTCGGATCCCATTTTTGATTCGGATCTTTAAATTTGGGTGGGCTGACTTTTTTAAGCTCTTTACACATTCTAGAAAGTAGCCCTTTGTCTGAGAAACAGCTGGTAAAGATTCTTTCCCATATTGTTGGCTGCCTTTTTGCTCTGTCAGTAGTTTCCTTTGTTGTGCAGAAGCTTTTAGATAGAATGAGATCCCATTTGTTGATTTCTTCTGCCAATTCTCATGCTATAGAGGTTTTGTTCAGGAAGCCTTTCCCTAAGCCAGTGTCTTCAAGAGTTTTACCTAACCTGTTTTGCAGCAGGTTTAGTGTGTCTATTTTAATATTTAGGTCTCTTATCTACATTGATTTTAGCTTGGTATACAGTGAAAGAGACAGGTCGAACTTTAGTCTTTGGCAAGTTAAGGCCCAGTTTTTCCAGCACCATTTGTTAAAGAGGCTATCTAGTTTTAGCCTTTAGAATACATCTGTAATGTAAATAAAATGTTTTCCCGAGTTCTGTGACAATTTTCCAGCAAACAACCAAGAGGAGGCAGCCTTGTGGAAAACTTCAAATTGTAGTAGGCTTAGCCAGAAACGAGGTCCCCAGGCACCCAGGACTTGTGACGACTGTGTGAAGTGAAGGTGGGTCTTACGAGGCTCTCACATTCAATCCTTAGACACACAACTGGTATCTAGGAAGCTGGAGAATTGTTCTTCAGTTCTTTCTGGAAAATCTCATAGATTTGCTTCCAGAAGGTTGTTGGTAAAATAAAGTCCATCATGACTTTAAGTAAGCTGACATTTATTTTTATTTACCCATAAATTATTTGAATATCTTGCCTCATCGTTGCCTGTTTCATCTCAGACTTTACACCCAGAATTTTCTCTAGCAGGGGCTGGGGATTTAACTTAGTGGTTCCGGTGCCTGTCTTGCAAGCACAAGGACCAGGGTTCGATCCCTGGTAACCACATACAATACTGGGCGTGGAGACTCACCCCAGCAGCAACCAGTACCACATACCACAGTGCCGGGTGTGGTGGCTCACGCCTATAATTCCAGCACTTGGGAAAGGCAGGAGGATTGCTGTGGTGTTAGTTGGAGGCTGAGCTCAGGGCCAGCCTGAACTACAAAGTGAAACCCTGTCTCAAAAAACCTAAAAAAAAAAAAAAAAAAAAAAAAAAATTTTCTCTAGTAAAAGTCTGCTCGTAAAAACGTGTCAGTTTTTATTTACTTGAAAATGTCTGTGTTGCGATTATTCTTGAAAGACTATGACTCTAGAACAGGATGCTGACAGTTATCGATGTGCCGAAGACATTATTTCACTGTGATATGACAAGGGAGACAGAGGAGATGTGGTGACAGAAGCCGAGGTTGGAATGACAAGGGGCCACAACCGTAGGAGAGCAGACAGCTTCTCGAAGCTGGAAAAGGCACAGAAATGCATTGTGTCCTACACATCTCCAGATGATCCCCCTTTGTACTCCTGACCTCCAGTACTGTAAGATAATCACTCTGCGTTGTTGTAGACCACTAAGTCTCTGATTTGTTACAGCAGTACCATCTAATCAAACATCACCATGTACGCAAAAGGCATGAAAATAACACCCATCATGAAGAAAAAAAATCATTCAAAACTGACACAGAAATGACAAAGATGGTTTTCACATTTGAAAAACAAAAAAACAGATGCTGGGAATAGACAGTGTGGGGAGAAAGGAAAATGACCAAGAGCAGGGTGGGAGAACAGATGAGATGGAGCAGGCTTGCAGAATCAATCTGACTCCCCTCTAACGGTTCCCCTGGGTGGGAAAACAAGAAGCACAAAACAGACGCTGCACCACTTTTTTTTTCTACAATAAGACATCCGATCTCTACATTAAAATTTAAAGCCAAACACATCCCACTATGTCTAACCAGCCATCAGAAACAGGAAGGAGTCTGTCTTGTCTGGGGAACATGTGATTTTATTTAAACATTCAAACTGCCTGGATTCTTAAGGTGACTGACTTTAAAACAAAAATCTGAATTTTACAAAAGCATTTTAGGGAATGACCAGGGACACAGTCAGTTTCCTAAATAATCTTGTATCTTTTTTTTTTTTTTT